>JARYHS010011209.1:0-79860 GCA_031002005.1 Vandiemenella viatica | reverse complement strand
TGGAGTGATTTGGGAAACCATGGAAAACCCAAATCTGGATGCCCGGACGGGGATCGAACCGCCGTCCTCCCGAATGCGAGGCGAGAACGCTATCCGTTACACCGCCACGCTCGGTTAGGTTTGGTGCAATGAGACTGCATAAGTTATGGAATGAGCATATGAAGAAGGTAATTAAAAAGGAAATATTACAGATAGATAGAATTGGAAGATCAATACACCAGTGACACGTGCATATGAAGAGAAGGAATGAGGAAAGGATGTTGTAACAGTGTGTGGTCCAAGGTAAAGTACATGTGAAGTAGTAAAACAATATGTTAGGACTATAGTAATGGAAAAAAGTATTGGAACACAGTGACAAAACTATTGCCACAGACATTGCTATCCACAATTCACTACCAACTGGGTGGTGGAGGGTGCATTGCACCTATCATAATGTGTAAAAATTTTATGCATGTAAAGGGATATTTGGGATATAATACGAGGTGCCCTTAGGCTATCTTGAGGAACTAGTTGTAGAAAGAACATCAACAAACTTATTCATGTCATGAATTAAGAAAATAATTGAATAAGAAGTTAGTTCCAAAAAAAACAATTGAATGTCAATCTATAGATATTATTAATCCTGCCATTCACCTGGATCTTCGAGACCCGCTCATGTCAGATTCTAAGTTTTCTTGCTTGATAAACCCTTCCTATTCCATTCCCTAAATGGCTGTGGAAAAAAGTGAATATAGAAAAGAACTGGTTCTTGCTCCGATTTCTCTTAGCTTATTTTCTTGTTCATTCCTGGAAATGAATGTTACTGGTAGTAAAATGAATTTGCTGTCATCCTGAAATAGATCTGTCATGAACTTTCCAATTAGGTTCTAACAACAACAATACCTACGGTGTTCCAGATCTTCCCAACCCAACCCCTCCAACCTCACACTTACATTTTCCCTCCAGTTATATGTACCTGTCAGCCATCGGAAGGTTCTCCTTTGAACCTTCTCCAATGCCTCAATTAACCGCCTCAATTAACCTTTTTGATGGGGTCTCCCATACAGATGAACAATATTTTACTTGAGGTTGCATTAGTGCTTTTGTATGTAATCAATTCATCTTCTGGCATACACTATTATAAATTATGACCTATGAAATGGAGCAGATGGTTTGCTTTCCCAATTACTCAACAAAAAAGTAGTATGAATTGATACCCCTACGTATTTGGGACTGTGTCATTAATTGCATATTCAGAGCTAACTGGTGACAACTTTTTACTCATTTGCATATCATGAAATTGATCAATGGCAGCTTACACTAAATTGCAGAAAGTTAAAGGAAATATGTATAACTAACAAACAGAATCCATTTGTTCAAGAGTACAAAGTAAACAGTTTATTTATTGACATGGTTGATTCATTGAAGTATTTGGATATAACAGTATAAAACAACATGAAATGAACCTGCGCATACCTTTGGTCATAGGTTAAGTTAATTCTAGACAGCGATTCATGGGTCGAATTTTGAAGAACTGTAATGCATGTACAAAGGCGAGAGAGTACAAAACCCTCATGCATCCACATTTGGACTATTGTTGTGCTGTTTGGGATGGATTGATAGCACAGAGAAGAGCCACTCAATTTGGGATTGCTTGCCACAGTCCTTATGAAAGCCTGGCAGAACTGATACGTAGATTGGGCTGGGATTGGCTGGCAAACAGATGACGTAAGTTTTATTTGAATTCATTGGTAAATATGCATATGTTTACGACTTTGACGAAATACTTCTTCTTTCAGGTTATTTGGATTGCAATGACAGGAGAGATAAGATTAGAGAAATTAGATGCCCTACTTATATGAAATTCTTTCTTCCCTTGTGCTATTCATGGTTGGAATCCACAAAGTTAGTTTTGGTGCAAAGTACCCTCTGCCACCCACAATTTTGCGAATTGCAACGTATAGATTACCTGATTTTTATATTAATTATTAACTTGATTTTCTAAACAAACATCAAGGAGAAAATAACAATAAATAATAATGAGTCCTTACAAATTGTTTAAGTAGCAAGAAGAATAGAGTCTGTTTGTTTTCTTCACATAGGGCACACAAGTAGCAGCAGTAGTCACAAAATTTGTTACTTATGCTCTGTTATCTTTTCCCAAGACAATCATGTGATGGGGCAGCTGCTCTGAAGGACCAGAAAAACAATAAATGATATTTTGTGACGGGCTGAATGAAATGAATTAGAACTTTTGTATTTGCTCAGGAATTACAGGAGATTTAGTTAGCAATAAAAGCGAAACTGAATGTAATGGATCTTGTAGATAACACTCTCGGGATTCTAGCCGCGTCAAATAAAAGTCGACAGTTTTAGTTAGTTAAGCAGGGCTTGACAATGGGAGCAGTGCCGGCTCTCGAAAACTCGCCAGTCGACTTTTATTTGACGCGGCTAGAATCCTGAGAGTGTTATCTACAGTGCTGCCGCCGCGAAAACGTTCACAGTTATGTAATGGATCTTATTTATCAGAAAGATGAAGAAAAAAATATGTGGAAAGTTGGAAGTTTAGAGTAGCAAATATCAGACGATTACTAACATTTGAGCAAAATGGTGAGAGGGAATGCTGTCTGATCCTGTGAAGTTGATTTATAATATAGCTAATCTGTGTGGTTTCGAGAGTGGTTTGATACATAAATTGGTTTGATATCAAAGAGATCAAAGTAAGTCTTAAAACGTATTTTATTTTTTAATATAGTTTTCTTGAAGTTCAACCCACTTGCTCCATGTTTCTCTAGCTTTGTGAACCCTTGTGGAAATAGATTTATTCAAGGCCCTCAAAATACTCATTTACCTTCTATATGACCTCTTCATTTGACCAAAATTTGTGTCCAGCATGGAAAGTTTTGTGTTTCAGGAACTGATGGTAATCCAAAGGGGCGAGACTAGATGAATAGGGTGGACACAGAAGGATTTGAAACAGCTTTTTGCTAAATTTTTCCTGAGTGACACAGCTTGAATGCACTGGAGCACTGTCAAGGTGAAACAAGATCTTCTTTATGGCCATTCCCAGACATTTTTCTGCAATCACTGTCTTCAGTCTCTCCAAAAGTGATGCTGCTGTATTTTCCATTAGTGGTTTTTTTCCCTTCTCCAAGTAGTTAATCAAGAGAATGCTCTGGCCTTGCATTCGAGAGGAAAAGGGTTTGAATCCCGTCCACACATCCAGATTTGTGTTTTCCATAGTTTCGCAAAATCACTCCAGGGAAATGCCAGGATGCTTCCTCCAAAAGGGCATGGCTGAATTCCTTCCCGTTACTTGCTCTCAGTCATTTCCCGCCTCTAATGACCTTGACAAGGCTTAATGCCATAAGCAAAAGAAAATTCCTTTTGTGTCTCAAAGAACTAAAGCCATCACCTTTCCAGTGCATGGAATTCATATCACTTTCTTCAGAGCTATTTGCCTCAAGCAGTCCACTGTTTTGGCTGCTGTTTCATTTCAAATGTGTAGTGATGAATCAATTTTCATTTATAGATCCAAAATGCTGCAAAAAGTAAGTTTGATTCTTCTTAAACACCTGCAACAGTCTGCTAATGTATGCATGTGATTTAGCATTTCTTCCAGAGTAAGCAGTCACGGCATGCATCTTGACAAAGATTTTTCATGCGTAATTCATTATACAAAATAAAATGAAGCCGCCCAGTTTAGATGCCTGTGGCCTCTGCTAACTCCTTCACTTTCACTAGTCTGTCGGTCAAATAGGTATCGTGGACTTTATCTATAATTTCTGGCCTCACAGCTATTTTTGGAGCTCCAGGATGTGGTGCATCTTCGAGGCTTTTTCTGCAACGTTTGAACTCATTTACCCAAAGCAGAATCATTTCATAGGAAGGGCATGCATCACTCAATGTAGGCAAAACCCTCTATTGAATTTTCTTTGTTGTTTACAGAAAAAAAGAATTGGATCCTACCAGAAACTACAGCTTTATTTATTTTTTACTGACATTCAATTTGCTTGTGTTTAAGCAACTACAGAACAAAGAATACAATCACATTTGACAAAAGCTTTTAGGTACATAGAAAGCAACGATTATGACCACATACACAGCTGGCACTGCCACCTTCTATTAGTAGGCGAACCAAGTTTCTTATCAAACAACCCTCATACGTTTTATGATGGAGAACAAAACTAAGAGGCCCCTTACAAAATGTCTATTGAGTGTTAATAACAGCTACTGGACAAAACTAGTTCCCATAAACACTGTCCATTGAAGCATGAGTAATGGATGTTAGACACATGTCGATATTTACAATGTTCAAAACTTTCACAACACTTTCCACAGTAGCAATCCTGGTGAGATTTAAACATTACAGCCTTTAAAAGCACCTGCTAAGCAGGGGACACTATTAATCTATAAAAATTAAGTTATTCATACCAATAAAACTTTATTTGGCGAATTCGGTGATAAAACTAGATATTATTCTCTGTTATTGGCTAGCAATCTCCTCTTGCACTACTTTATTTAGTCTTTTCCCTAATTGGCTACTCATAGTATTATAGTGGAGGGGTCAGTAGAAATTTAAGATATTTCCAAAGAGACATTCCACTGACAATCACTGTCCTAAGGAGTTAATCACTAGATTCCCAGCTTCAGTTAGGTGAAAAATCCACAATTTTAGTTAGTGAAATTGTTAAATATGTGAACTTCAACAGCCTCTGATACAATGGTCCCGATACCATCATGTATATACAGTTGTACTTGATGTATATTACAGTCTTTGAGAATGCGAGAAGGTATATATTGTACAATAAACAATCACAGAGTGCATTACAAAATCAGACAAATGGTTGAATTTTAGAACAATGAAAGTGTTTGTGCATATATGACATCACTGTGAAAACGTTATATAATATGCTGTTGAAATTTGCATTTCGAATGCTCGCATAAACTGAGACTGTAACTTTCGGGTGAATGAAGTGTAGAACAGAATGACTGAGTCCTTGCAACAGTGATGATATTTGTCAGAGGAATACGTGGAACTTTCCGA
Source organism: Vandiemenella viatica (assembly GCA_031002005.1). NCBI lineage: Eukaryota > Metazoa > Arthropoda > Insecta > Orthoptera > Morabidae > Vandiemenella > Vandiemenella viatica. The sequence goes on along the minus strand of JARYHS010011209.1, from coordinate 74,834 downwards.
ATACCCCCCCCCCCCCCAACAATAACATCAGAGCCAATTAGGAAATGGATGATGTGATCACTGGTCAGCTAGTTAAATGATGCTGTAGTGCATCAACAATGTGGTACATAATCAAGTCCCTCATCTTCCAGAACCAGCAAATAAACAATTGTGATGAATGTGACTGTGAAACATTGTATTTTATTGCAGGACTAACTCAACAAGTATCTGAGAAAGTTATATTGATGAAGCAAATCTCTCACCTCCCAAGTGTAGGAGGATGTGTTTAGAACCAGACAGTGTTGAAACACAAGGTACTTCACTTAGTGGCATGTGAATGCAATGGTCTCTTGGTTATACATAAGGTGAACTTGGCTTGGTTGATGGTATAATACATGCCACATATGACAACTACAAATAGAAATTGAACTCTCTTCAGTCTAAGTCAGATGGAAAGGAACATGACAGAGTAATTTCAATTTGTTACATCATTTAATTTATGACTTCATCCATATCAGGCAAGAATAATTCTGTTGATAAAATAGAAGAAGAAGAAGAGTTTTTATTATAAATACACTGTATTTTGCAAAAAAAAAAAAAAAAAAAAAAAAAAAACGGCATTTAATTTTACTACCAGACTGATTCTTTATTCTCAGATATTCTTAAAAGGTAAAGAAGATGGCTTACGCATAAACAATTAATAGTTACTAGAACAAATATTTCAAAATGATGCCCACACAAGATGATGATGTGAAATGTTACAGTAATAAAAGTATGAGGTGGCTGATAAGCAATGCACAGTAGTCTTGTGTAGTTCGCGAACGAACTAGTTCGGAAGAGCGTTCCCACGAGCGAACTAGTACCCAGATCTCTCGATCCTTAGTTCGTTCGATCCTCCCCGAAGACCAACCTTTGTTTTAGTTTATTATCTAAAAGGTAACACAGTTCACTGTGGACACATTTCACTGAAGAGACAGATATTAAAAAAAATGTAACTGTTAAACATTAATAATTATTGCAGAAGACAAAAACGGAAATTTAACATGGAATGTGAAAACAAAACACACTTTGATTCCATTAACACTTAAAAGACAACTATCAGTAACCACAACTATTATAACAAAGAAGAGAGCGCGTGAAGTAGCGCTAGCAAAGGCGATGTGAACGAGCTGTCTTTCTGGAATTCCAGAGCGGAGCGACCTAGTTTGCGAACTAAACACAGTGCTACCGGTCGCGAACTAAACACAGCGCTACCGCTCGCGAACTAAACTGAGTGGTACGGTTCGCGAACTAAATTGGGCGCTACCGTTCGCGAACTATCACCATTCGCCACTAGGATTATCAACATTTTTTCAGTTAATGGTAGAATGTTTTTTTTTAGAATAACCTATAAAAATATAGTACACTTCAAAAATATAATATTTTACGGAAGAGTAGAAAAGGACAAAGGATATGTTTTTTTAATATTTTATTTTTTAAGTTATATTTTTTTGCACTTCTTGCATCTTTAACAATTTTCTGTCTACAGTAACATTGTAATATGCTTTATCGCTTTCAGTTGTTAAATTAATGTCGATCAAAAGCTCATTTTTACTAATGAAATACTGCTCTTACTTTTACCTAGATTTTGTGTAATATTGTTATTTCAGAGTAAAGTTCGTTCACTTTGATATTAATTTTTTCTCATAAATTTAGAACCTCTAATATTGTCTCACAGCCATCAAATGAAACCTCGTGTTTTAAATTTAATTTTTGGATTTTCTATAGCCAATTGCTTTCATTAAAATCTAACTATTTACTAAGATACTCCAGACTTTTATCAACGAATACTAGAGCGTTATTTTTAATACTATCACTTTCTGTGGAGAATTTGGCTTCTAAAGGCTTTTTGTTTGTTTCTTAACCAAAGAAACATATCTTTTACATTTTTCTAGCGCTGATTTTAAAGCTGACATAATATAATACTTATCTCAGTCTGTTGGTTAACAGATCTGTGAAAGTTATGTAAAGAAATGACGCGAAATTCAAAAAGATTTTAACTTTTGTGTCTTCATCAGTTTCATTCATCACCAAAATATTGTGAATGTGTGTTGGATTATCCTCCCCTACAATAATAAAAAAATAGCTCAATGACTTCCAATTTACTGGAAATTTACGCACTTTCGTTATTGTTACCACTTTCTCATTCAAGGGTCACTGTCATTTTTATATGTCTAATTGTTAGGTATCACATTGGAAGTATTACTGTTACTTTTCTTAAAAATATAGGTAATATTGTTTCTGTCATATAGTATTTAACTTGTAGCCAATAGTAGAATTATATTTTGTTCATGATTTCCAAAACTATATTTAAATAAAAAAAGCCGATTACTTATAAACGGGTATTTTAATTCATCAAAATAAACGCATTTATAATATTTTATAAGTAATGTTGTGTTGTTGTTGGGGTTTAAGGGCTCGTCGATGGCGGAGTCATTAGTGCCTTTTATAAGTAATGTTTCTTCCATGAACTAATAAATAAATCCATTTAAAAAATTAATATTCTACGAATGCATGTAAAGTAAATAGTAAAAACAGCACAATTATTCAGTTTACCCATTTTTGCAAAGGACAATGAGCACTTTGATTTATCAGTGGCAACTGATCATGCTAATGTCATTTGAAAGGGCTGTTATTAAGCAATAACTTTTGTTAAGGTCATATTAAGTTCCATTTAGTAATGACAAAAAATGATTATGTCCTAATAAAACTGACATAACAAACAAAATAGCGCGTGCAGTAGCGGTAGCAAGGCGATGCGAACGATCTGTTTCTCTGAATTCGAGACGCGAACTAACGAACTAAAAGAGCGAACTAGTTCACGAGGGAGCTGCGAACTAAACTGAGCGCTCTTCTTCGCAAACTATAATGCGCAAGTCTAATGCACAGTCACCTGTGCTGCCATCTTGTAGCTTCATTATTGCACAATGAACATGCCAAGTCTCTTTGTTTTTCTTTTTCTGCACCCACTGCCATGAAATCAAGTGTGTCAGAACAATAATGAGTGACTGAATATCTAACTGCCAAAAAAAATGAACCCTATTCATATTCATTTAAAAGGGGATAAAACTGTTGATCGAAATGATGTTAAGTAGTGGAAGTAAAATTTTGTGTACTGGAAGTTGGTAAACCAAATATTAATGATGAACTTTGCAGTGGATGTCCAGTTTTTCTAACCAGTGAGAAGTGTCAAAAGAAAATGGACAATACAACACTAGGGGATGATTGTGTGGCATTAGAAAATCCACCTAACCTCAGTTTTACTAATAGTATAAATCTTAACCACACACTTCATGGGTTATTATTGAGGATTCAACAAAGCAGAAATTCAACCCCATATCACAGGCTCCATACTCACTAGATTTGAAAGTCTAAAGTGCAATTCAGGAAGAAAATCAAAGTGACTAGTTTCTTCCTTGCAGTTTGGATCCTATTTGGAAACACTATCCTTATCCTTTATCCACCCCTCAACTGTGAAGATGAAACTGGCACGCCGGTATCAACTGTATGTAATAAATCTTTGCTGACATGCCTCCAATTTCCATGATCTATCTTCAGTCTTTGTATCATGCCATCTCATAGTGCCAGGATTTTATGGGTCTGGGAGATCTGCCAAAGCACATTTGGTAATGGGTAAGGAGGATTTGGGTAGGATTATTTTCAAGTAACAGGATTTTAGGAAGTCATAATACTGATGTAGATGAATGCATTTTGGCATGGTGTGATGAATACTGTACCCTTTGACAATATTAGATTACATTCATATTGGAGTGAAGGAGGTGAAAAGAGGTAGATCAACATTATTTATGAGTCAGGTATGAGAGATTTCTGCGATATAGGAAATTGGGTATACTGCTGCAGTGTAGGTTAAGGACTGATGTGGGAGGAGGGGGTTCAAGAGGTATTTTCCCAGATTTATACAAGGCGTTTAGACGAGGGGTAATTTGTTCTCCTAAATGCCCAAAGGAGTAATAGGCTTTTCTCTTTTGTGCTTTTTTACAAGCATAAATCACTCAAAGTCATCATTGCACAATGTACATAATTACGATGAAAGAGTTAACAGGCACATAAAGGCATATTTCGTATTGTGGACCACTCATTCTTTTGACACTGAGGAATATTTAAACAATATTAACACTCAAAGCTAGGCAGAAAACTGTTAATCCATTAATCATTAATTAATGAAGTTAACAAAATTGCAAAAATGTTACTTTTAAGTTAACCTAGAAAATCATTACTGTTTTTCTTGACTTCCGTTAAATTGAATTCCCGTTCAATTGAACTTCTGTCAACTTTAGTCCGTTACATTGGTTGTTGATGTTTTTCCATTTGTTTGAATTGCGCACTACGGGATGCCGCTACATTCGATAAGTCGAAATAGCAAACGAATTAAGTAATATTGAGTGTGAGTGTGATGCATATGTAACTGTTATGCTAAGCTTGGTGTGGGTGTGAGCAGGAACACTAGAGTTGTTGACGGTTTATATTTTACGTTTGCAAACCAGCGCACACTACACATTTCAAATGGGATCAGTGATTGATTTTTATACCTTAACATTTTTGTTACGGGGAATATACAGCCCCTTTTTTGTTTTGGTTTGGAGTTTGTAAGTGAAATAAATTAAATTGATATTCGTTACATGATTAAATCATGGAAACTGAGGATCTAGAGTCTGAAGTCAGAAACACTAGCAACAGCAACAAGAATTTTAAATAATTTTAGCCACATTTAAGTGATTATATTGCATTTAAATCAAACTTGGGGGAATGATATATGAATTCAAACTGTGTTTGCCTAAATTTTCTACAATCAAGACTCACATTTCTAGCCTTAATAATCTTATACAACATGTGAAAAGGATGCATAGATCCAAATATTTACTGTTTGAAGTGAGAACCGAGCTTGCAGTGGGGTGAGTGCAAAAACTTCAGTCTCAGCTATGACCATGGATAACCGTGGATATTTCAGCTCTAGCTTTGCAAATGTACTTGGTAGCCACTTAGTTTTAAATAATCCCAAACTAGGAGAAGGTGTTAGCAAGTAATGTTCACAAGTCTATTGCTGTTATACATAAATTATATTCTTGAAAAGTTTTGCAAAGTTACAAACTGAAATGGCACGAGACCAATTCTCTGAAGATATAATTGGAGATTCAACTAACACATTTGAGTCACACCAACCTCACGACCCCTAGCTGACCTTTTAGCTACATGAGGTGTTAAATTTTCTGCACATGCTTTCCTAAAAGTTAATCATGTCTGCACAAAACTATGATCTGCGCCTAACTAGCAACAACAAACTACATAGTGTCGCACTCACTGTTTCTGGAAGACTGGGGAGAGGGAAGGTTCTAGGCGGGTATTTAAGCTCACTGGCCGTGGGAAGCTACAAAACTTCCTCTTCCCACGAGAATCTTACGATAACTGATCAGATTCGTACAAAATTACATCATATATCTTGACTTTGAATGTTAAAAATGTTTCTGTCACTCTGAAATTTTTAAAATAGCAACATATTGTGAAAAACGTCAATACTTATAAAAAAAAAAATAAATCTGTAACTTTAATAGTTTTGCCGTTAAAAAAATCATTTTGAGGCGTTACCAAGACTTGTTAATAACTTTCATAATTTTACAGCTACTAAACTGAAACAATTTGTATTCTACTCCTAATTTGCTGCTCTTCTACCTGATATCAAATAAATTGTGTTTACAATTTTCAAAAGTGAGATAAAATTCATAAACAAAATCTGACTAATTAAGTTACTAAGGATATTTACTTGAAAGTAGCTTTAAACAAATCTGTGTACTGAAAAATGGTTACTGTGAAAATCTGAAGCCTCCAAGTGCTTTCCTCGATTTACTATAAAATTTTAAAGTATTCATCCAGGTGAATGCTTTTCTAGCGAAGCCATATTAACAAAGCGTCGTTGGCGCCAAAACTTATTTAATTCTATTACAATTCAATGCCTTAGCAGATTTAAATGAAACTTACTAGGAATCTTTTGTCTTTAAATAAACTTTACTTTGAACAAAATCCCTTTTCATGCATATCTGAATATGAACAAAATATTAGACTTTTTCTTTGACCATGTGCCCGCTTTTACCAGATAATATTTAAAAACGATCTTTAAACTGCATGAAACGTTCCAAAATTTTAGTATATTATTTCAACAGAAATTACACTACTTTGTTTCTACAAGCTGATTTCCTAGGTGTTTTCTAACAACTGAATTCCTCGATTTCAAAGTGGAAAATTTCGTGACAAATTTCTATACCAGCATATTACTTTTTAATATATACAAACTCTAAGAGGGATTTTCTAGCAACAAACTTTATTATCTTCTGGCTATTTATTCTCCTGAATATCTTTTAAAGTGAAGAAAATTATTGATTTAGTGAAATTATATCAGAACCAAATATTAAATATCCAGATCTTGGGTTAAGTTTCCATACAGCTGTTTAAATGAATTTATCTCCTGAATTAACTATTTAAACTTGAATTTTTGCCTATATCAGCTATATTGTTTTGGATTATTACCTAAATTAACTATAAAAATGGCTTTAAAACTGCGGTATCATTTACTTCAACTAAGCTTGCTATTCTGGAAACCAATTTCGCATATCGAAATTCTAAGATACGTTACAAACTGTGTTTGCCTGAACTTTCTACAATCAAGACTCACATTTCTAGCCTTAATAATCTTATACAACAAATGAAAAGGATGCTTAGATCCAAATATTTACAGTTTGAAGAAAAAATTGAAACAGAGTCAACTTGTGGGATAAGGAAAAACAATTCAATGCCTCTTTCAAGTGCTGTGGATTCTGTTGTAGATAGCAGCAAAAGTTCATTTCAGCAAAGCATTGGTGATTCTTTTCACATACAGTGGTGTATCTCAAGCTGGTGTGGACCAATGCATTGTAAACTTTTTCGTTGTCAACATGATTCCACTACACTTTATAGTATCTGATGTGTTGAGAAGCAGAATAAAATGTTGAACCCCAGTAAGAACCCAATTTTCAGAGGGACATTGCGTAGACGTATTGTTGATGGTTAACTTTTAACGGATAACTGTAACTTGCAAAAATGTAATGCTTTAATGATTATTGAAGTTAACTTTTTAAGTCGCAGATTAACAATTAAGAAAGTTAACTTTTTAATTAACTGTGCCCAGCTATGCTAACACCGTAGTTAGGCTACTCATCAACAGAACTCTGTTTTGGCATTCATGCCATGCCACTAAACATTAATATTCTGAATTGATGACAGCCAAACCTTATTATTGAACATTTCATACACTTAGAGAAAGGTAAATAATATATTAAAGAAAGGCAAAAGGGGGCTGCAAGAAGGAAAACTCGCAAGCAAGAGATCCGGTATTTTAAAGATATTCTGTCCTCTTTGACACTGTGTTGTATGATAGCTAAGTTGTTCCATATGTTTTGTGGTCTTTATAGGATTAACAGCAAATGGGATCCAATGTACTTCTTTATTTTTATTTTTCCCCCTGTATTTTACATTTTGTTGACATCGAGATCATTGGAGATGGGAAAGGCAGATGGCAGGGAACGGGAAGGAATTTGGCTATGATTTTTTTACTAAACCATCCTGACAATCACTTGAAGTGATTTCAGGAAAACCATGGAAAACCTTAACCTGGTGATTGATCAGGGATTTGAACCTGCTTCCTCCTGAACGCTAAGCCTAGCACTATCGCTCACCCAACGGGCTCAGTCAATGTACAGGTAGGATCAGAAAGTAGTAGGACTGAATTAATTTAATTTCTTTATCGAACTAATCGGTACAAATCCTTAGTAGTCTTCGAAATAGCACCCTTGTGCTTCGACACGTGTATAACGTGATTCCCACTGTGTGTACGCCTTCTGGAATTCGCTTTCCAGGATGCCCTTCAGAGATGCTGTCATGGTCCCTTGTACGTCTCCTATGGAGCTGTATTGGTTTCTCTTGACATCCCGCTTGAGCCAAGGAAAGAAGAAGTCTGGCGGTGTCAGATCTGGACTTTAGGGGGGGGGGGGAGGGGGTGAGGCAATGTGCAAACCCTGTGCTTGGCCAGAAACTCCATCACGAGCAGCGTGGTGTGGCACAGTGCATTGTGGTGGTGAAGCTTCCAAGAACCGACGATGTCTGGCCGTATGCGGAAGATGAGTTTGCACAACCTGTCAAGCACGTCCAAGTAAAATCTAGCATTCACAGTCTGTCCAGGGGATACCATCTTCCTGTGAACCACACCACGAAGGTAAAAAAAGCAGATGAGTATGGATTTGACATTTGACTTGCTCGTTCTGGCTTTCTTCGGATGTGGAGACTTGTTGGCGTGCCACTCGGTGCTCTGGCGTTTGGTCTCTAGGTCGTACTCAAAACACCAAGTTTCATCACCGGTAATCATATTGTCAATGAAATTTGCACACGATTCACTTTTCATCACTCAGGACTCTTGGCTCAAACTTGGCGCACACCTTTCACATGGCCAAATGCTCTGTAATAATTTTTTGGACGCTACCATACAAAATCCCTAACTCATCAACAATCAGACGAATGTTTGTGCGCTGGTCGGAGTCCAGGATCACCTTCACTTTGGCCACATTTTCATCAATCCTTCAAGTTGACGGGCGACCGGTGCACTGGTCATCTTCAATGCGCTCTCACCCCTTCTGGAACAGCTTATGCCACTCGAACTCTGTTGAGCGGCACATGGCAGCATCCCTGTAGGCGCCTTTAATCATTCCAAGGGTCTCCGTTGCGATTTTCCCAAGTTTGACGCAGAACTTGATGGCATAGTGCTGCTTGAGATTTTTCTCCATCTTGGATTGCGATGACACTTCTTAACAAAGGTTCACAGAAACTGATGTCCTTACTCTCCGGTTGCCCGCAGGCGACTGGAAAAAATATCAGTCTCTTCGGAAGGCTCCCCACTAGCATGCCCAGGTGGTGTGACCCACACTCCAGTGCTCCATTCGCACTACAGAAATTCAGTCCTACTACTTTCTGATCCTACCCTGTATTTCTTTTTACTGATGCATACAATGAACTGGGGGTCTAAAATGCCCATTACTGAATACCATTTAAATAATCAATATCTGAATATTATTAGCAGATCCCATGTTATTAACCTTTTTGAGTTTAAATGTAAAATGAACAGGTTTTGTTCTAACCAATCACAATTCAATGAGTTGTACCACTTTTTAATTAACACAATTTATATGATTTGTCATTGTACAGTGACACTAAGACATTCAAAGAAGTGTGCCCTGTAAGTGTGCATAAATTATTATGTACAGGTAAGATTTATTTTATGTCACTCTTACGTATTGGCTTCTAGTCTCCTCTCCTGCTTTGGTTGCAGTAGTACAAATACCTGTACTCACATGGTTACGATCACTGTCATCACTCTATATCTTATCAAGGTAATTATTTTGTTCATTACTATCTTTTACTGATACCATGACAAGTTTTGTATTTTAATATTCCTCTTATGCTGAAAGCTTAACACTTGACAAGAGTTTCCAGAGATTTTGATGACCCAGTAATTCCAGAAGCAAGATCTCTTAAACTTGTTCTGAATACATTTGGTATATAGAACTATAATATAATTCTCCTGTGAAGGATTGAGTCCTCATATTCTTTAAAATTCCCTAACCTTATTTACAATGAAATACACTTGGAGGGGGGAAAAGAATTTATGAGCTACAAACAATATAAAAGCACAAATAACTGCAGTAGAAACATTACAGACTAATACTATGAACCGAAACTCTCAAAGGTTTTTAAGTTTCATCAATTTTGTATTTCTTGGAGAATTAGATAAATATTTTAAAAAGCATATACCAACTATTTGAACTACACCAAGTATGAGTACACTAAAAAATATGGAAAGTGTTCTTCTGGATGTTTAATACAGAAAGTATTCCCACAAACATACACAGAGAATAATGAGTAGAACCCACAAACACGGGAACTCTTCAATAAACATGAGCAAACACCATGCCAGGTTATTCTTTTCTGCTGCATATACCTTGTTTGAACACTCCAAAGTAATTCATGTGAGGCCTCCAAACATTAATCACTCATTTGGCTGGCTTCACCTTAAAAACAGAAGTGGCCATTCCCTTCAAGATTCAGTTTGAACGTTTTTATTAGGGCTTTACAGCTTGTCATCAACAAAGTCATTAGAGCCGGGAGAAGACTGTGAGCAAGGAATGGAAAAGAAATTGGGCGTGGCATTTATGAATTCATATGGAGCAATTTTGGATAACCTTGGAAAATCAAAATCTAGATGAGTGGACTACGGAATGATGTCCTCCGAATGCCAGGTCTGAACATTAATCTTTCCAGCTCATACTTGTCGACTCCCTGGACATTATGCTGCTCCAAATTACTTTCTGCAAAAATACTTGCAATAGATCAAATAAGAAGTGTGTTTTCCCCTCTAAGGTCTCAATTTCACTGTATATGCATTAGATGAATGACAGTTTCCCAAACCATTTCTGAGCTCTCTAGCAAAGCAAACATTTTATTGAAATGATTGTAATCTTCTGCATACAACTAAAAACTACCATTACTAAAGTGCATCCAAATACTTATTTAATTAATAGATGATCCAAGAGCAACACAACATCACACGCATTATTTCAAGATTAACACGATTTTTCACTATTGGGAATATAAATTAATACTTTCAGCCTAATAATTTCATGGCCTACCACAATAACATGTGCTTCATGGTGATAATACCCATGGCAGTGTCAACTAGTTGAAGAGCAGTGTTCTTGTATCATTAATCTCTTATATCACTCATTTACAGACAAAATGCTGCAAAAGATTACATAGAAAAGATAAACTAAACACTTACCACTGTGTTGTGTTGGTTCCAAAATACGTGAATGTGAAAGTGACAATTTCCTATTAAATTCAGGAAATCCAGAAACAACTCCTGAAAATGAAGACAGAAACTATTAAAACCCAATTAAAATCAGTTGTACTAACAGCAAACAGTCTACCACATTTAAAGGACATTTCAGTTTAATAATACATTGACAATTTTACTTGCTTCTTATTACTGTTTACACTGTATTCTTAAATATCACAAAATTTGTTTATTGAAATAGTTATTTTTTTAAATAATAAAATTACACTTATATAATTAGAGCCACTGTAACATCTGATTCACGATTCAAGACCACGTACAACATTCTCAATGGCAAACATGGACGATATCCTACATAGCAGTATTCAACAAGGGTATCAACATGTTCTGTGATCAGGTTTCTGCAAGCAACTCTTGGTACCATTCCAGATAATTTATTACCCATCTCCAAGTTAGTAGCCACCAACAAAAAATGTCTTCTGAAATTGTAATGGACAATTTTAGTCGGACAATAAAGCCAAGAAAAACTACAATTGAGTAATAATTGCTGACAGGCAGACTAAATGCCGTCCCTCATATGCCATACATCAGCAAATTTTAGGGGAAGAGCAAATGACGCATTAATTAGTTACATTTTCACTTATAGCATCAGTAAAAATATCTCTCATTACATTCATCAATGAGCATCTAATTACTCAATGTGGATAACACTGAATTCAATGTATAAATTCAGCTGATATGCCCAAAACCTGGCAAAACTGAATAAAATTACTTGTAAAACTAAATGATTCCACAACCTTGTAGTGATCTAGATCGATCACTTGCTAAAACCATATTTCTCTCAAGTCAGTATCCAAGGCAGGCAAGCATGGAATAGTAGCAATAGGATCTATGTCCTGAGAAGTAGGCCGCATATCAGCAAACTGTAAGTCGGCAGTTGCCAAGCGCTTGTCATTACTGCAAGCTGTTAAAGTGACTTCATACATCAGGTTAGCGAGGAGTATTGCCCTCTCCAAACAGTGATGACAGGAAGGGGAAGTATCTATTTAAACCCTGGGAGCAGGGGTCTGTCTCTCTCTCTACAAAAGTCTTTCAACGTACCACATCGACGCCAGGGGAGTCGTCGCTGGCACCGCCGAGGCGGCTGTTGCAGACAAGAAGATGATGGCTGTTGTCTACTACTAAGGTGGGTTCTGCTGTGATAGCTGGGTGTGGACAGTTAAAGAGTCAATCATTTGGTCATATTTATGAGGGCATAATCTTGTAGAGGCCTTATCAATACTCCAGTTAGTTTCGGCTGCGAGGTGCCCATAAGTTACATGCTCACCCTTGTCTTTGGCCCTGTGTGGAATGATCCGGTGAATGCATAACCATCTTCTTATAAAGCCAGTTAAACATTGTAGATATTCATATATGCCATCGTACATTGCACATGTAAATAAAGGTGTAAATATGTAACTGCCGTTTACAGTAGTAATTTAACCTCCATTCCTATATTAATATTTGAATGTGTTGAGCCATATAAGCTGCCATGTGTTGCAGTAGGAACCTATGACGAATATTCATATCAGAACAATGGTCGATCTTCTATGATTGATCCTTATCCACGGCTCCTGTGGAAGTTACCCTGTTTGCTCTTATCAATAAGCTGGCAGGGATACTACAACCTGAAGGTTGATTGGATTCTCCCGAAGGAGGCATACGAGGGGGGACCCAAAAAAAACGGGAAATTCGTCACAACGTCTTTATCTCTTAATATTTTTACACCAAATTTTGATCACCTTCAAAGTGTTCTCCACTGACCACAACGCACTACTTGAAATGGTCCTTCCATTTTTCCAAACAGTTTTTAAATTCACTTATCGGGATGTTCTTTATGCCTTCCGGTGATTTTTGTTTTACCTACTCCACAGTGGCAAAACACTTTCCTTTCATAAGCCTTTTGAGTCTGGGGAACAAAAAGAAACCACGGGGGGCTAGATCCAGTGAGTGGATGGGGTTGACAATCGGTGTCATGCCGTTTTTTGCCAAAAACTGCTTTACGGAAAGGGCGGCGCGTTGTCATGATGGAAGAACCCGTCGCATGTGTGCCAAAGATCTGAAGTTTTCTTCCAGATACTCTCCCTCAATCTTTCAAAAACCTCCAAGTAGAGCTCCTGGTTGACAGTTTGACTTGGTGGGATGAACTCCGCGTTCATAACACCTCTGCAATGGAAGAAACAAATGATCATTGTCTTGATGTTTGGCTTCACTTGGAGAGTTGTTTGGGATGAGGAAAGCACATGTCTTCCACTGGCTTGATTGCTGCTTTGTTTTGAGGTCGTATGCATAGCACCACGATTCATAATCAGTAATCACTTTCAAAAAAATTCTTTGAGCTGATTTTGAAGCTCAAATTATGCATGAAGTCGACGCTCCCTTTGCTCGTCTGTGAGAAGGTGAGGGACAAATTTGGCTGCAACCTTTCTCATGTGCAAATATTTGGATAAAATCCTCTGAATTGAACTCCATGATATTCCAGACATCTCACAGAGTTGATCAATGGTTCGGTGACGGTCTGCACGAATGAGGGCATTGATTTTGTCGACGTTTTCGTCTCTTCTTGTCGTTGAGGGGCGTCCTGAACGGGATTGGTCATCAATTAACATTTCTCCATTTTTAAAATGTGAAAACCACTCATAGACTCTGGTTTTACTTAGGGCAGCATCCCCATAAGCTGTCTTCAGCATTACAATAGTTTCAGCGGCCAGTTTCCCCAATAGGAAACAAAATTTCACAGCTACGCGCTGCTCTCGACAATCTGCCATCACGTTTTCGCCGAAATGGAAAAAGTTGTCTTACTAAAAAAACCATCACAAGCGAACCGATGCACTCACAGCGACACAACTTCGCACACTGACTCAGATGGAATGACAGTAACAGACACCAGGTCGAACAATGTGTTCCCCCACTCTCCCTCCCCGCCGCAGCCCAATTCCCGTTACTTTTGGGTCCCCCCTCGTACTAAGCCATCAATTCAGAGGTAGGATGGCCAGTTCCTTTCTTCGAGACCAACAGTTTAACATGGTATCTGAATCACCAAACGACCTGTCATAGCTCATATGATCAAACACAAATCTCAAAAATTCCTGCACCTACCAAGATTTTATAACGGGACTGGAGCAGCAAACTTTTGAAAGCAAGCACTTCAACCATTGAGCCAGACTGCACTTGCACTAGTCACAAAAACATATAAACTATATTAATATAAAAACAGTAAGAGTCATAAACACAACACAGATGTATTTGTGCACATGTGATTTAAACCAATCATCATTTCACTCACCATTTTTCTTGATTTCTTCGTTATTATCTATTGTCAACTGCTCTGCTAATTCAGAGAGAGAACCCTCAATACTGAAACGAAATGTCTGAGAAAGCCTGCGGCGAATTCTCTTCATACTCATTGTAAGGCACTAATTTTGGCATCAAGCTATTAGCAGAAACTCAAAGCCTTCTATGTATAAATTAGCTGAAACAAAAAATTTCATTTGTCTGATAAAATTATTCTTATATATATACACTTCAATGAAACAGAAGGACAAAGGTGCTACATATCAATATGAATAAGGATAGGAAGAAAATAAATAAAAGGCGATGAACAGAAACCAGACAATGAAAATGCAAGTAAAAAAGGCAAACACAATGATATACAATTTGCTAAGTGTACAATTTATGATATGGAAGAATGTGTACTGAAGAATCTGACTATGATTCTCAGAACATGTATCATTATCTTAATCAACAGCTTTGGAATTTAATGGCGTAGCAAGTGAAGCCCCAAAACAGCTGCAAAGTATTTTCTAATTAAAAAAAAAAAAAAATCTGAAGAACTCTTACAACAACATACCAACAATCAGACTAAAGTCTTCTACACAAAGCAGACAAAATGAAAGCAATATAATTCAGACCAACTGGTTCATAATTAAAGGTGCAGACTAAAAAAGAGTCTGTTTTCAGTACGCCTAAATGTTCAGTTCATGACAATGTTACTATTTACTAGTATTACTGAATTAAAGACAGTGTTTCGTCACTTTAGCAATCTAGTCACAGAACTGATTTTCAAAGAAGGTACATTTTGAAAAGGGGAGGGAAACAAATCTTTCACTGCTATCAGCGGTAAGTCCTAACACTTAACTTATAGTCAAGTTTTAAAATAAGGCCATTATTTTGCATTCACAAGTATTAAGCATCAATTAATTTTTTTTATTTATGGCTTTACGCCTCATCAACGTCGAGGTCATTAGAGGTGGGATTAGAATGGGGACAAGAACAGAAAAGTAATTCAGCCATTGAAGGAAACAGCCTGGCATTCGACTGGAGTGATTTGGGGAAACCATGGAAATCTGGATGCCCAGACTGGGATTCGAACCGGCGTCATCCCGAATGTGAGGCCAGAGTGAGTATCAATTGAGACGTGATCTTTCAAGTCACATGATTTTGTGTGAAATCTGGTGAAAGTCTAAGAATTAAAATCATAGAACTAAACTGGAAAGACTATAACATTAAAAAATGATACTAGTAATTAATGGTTAGTTAAAAATAAAGAGTAATGTGCCCACATGGAGAGAGATAAACTTATAAAATTAATAAGATGAAAAAGCTAGATATATTCAGATAGACGAATGAAACATTTATCTGCATTATAAATGAGAGAAGTCACAGCTAAAACTAACACTAGAATCCGAGCTGATGTAACAAAGAATGTTTGTTAAAGATGATGGAAATCAGTCAGAAATTAGAAGCATAAATAAATGTAACAATTCTGGATTATTTGAAAAAATCTGTTTAACAAGAAAATGAAAACCCCATTTTTAGATGGAATATGGCCTTAAGCTATTGTGTAATAGCTTACACTGCTTAGAATAAGAGAACAGAAGCTGGCAGATTAATTAGAAAATACCAAAACTTAAAAAAAAAAAATCTATATGTGTAAGACCAGTCAACATATTTACTAAAGGAGCAAAATCTCTTCCTCAGATAGTGAGCCCATGTCTCAAACATAAATCTGCAAATCCTCCCGTGGCAGAAAACAAGCCCACAAACTGGCAATTCAGTATAATCACCCCTGCACTCACCTGTATCTGAAGCCTCCTTCCTTCTCACTGATATAACATTTCTATCAACTTGAGGTGGTTACAGACATAACTCCATCAAAAACTCTGGAATTCCAGTATTTAAATACACTAGCAACTTGTTTGAATGAATGACTTTCGTAAACATCCAAAAGGTGATGCATAACTGTCACCATCGAGTTGTATTAAGTGTAAAGTATTAATTCGAGTAATGTTCAATTTTTGAAGTAGGAATAGTAGACTGTCCTAGCATTCACCTAGGTGAGCAAGAATAACCAATAAGCTAAGCCCAATAGTTAAACCTGTGCCTGTTGAATCTCTCCGTGGTTTAATATATGTGACAAAACTGGTTAAGTCCGTATTTTGATACTCTCCAAAAGACCATAGAATGCAATCATCAACACTGGCTTATGGAAGTTTGAAATTATATTTCTGAAAATAATAATCCTTTTCTAGATTCGTTAACAAGTTTCCAATTAAGACCTTATACATTCGTCTAACAAGTCTTTTATGCTGAAATCATATGTGCAAGAAATTGCCAAGAAAAATTTCTGAAAACAACTAGGAATTTGCCTGGAGTGATATGGGGAAACAATGGAAAACCCAAATCTGGATGGCCGGACAGTGATTTGAACCCGTGTCCTCCCGAATGCGAGGCCAGAGCTTTACTACTCACTCCACTCACTCAGTGGAAGAACAAATAGTAACGCATTCAGAACATAACCTGAATCATATGCTATTCTACAATGCACTAGATTTTCTAAGCAGAAACTCAAATTTACATAACTCAATTCTCATTTGGGTCCCACTTAACAAACAACCTTTAGGTAAATGTAACAACTGGTACCAGCTCAATATGTTCAAAATACATTTCCACAACTGAAATAAATTTCATCAGCACAGCTTGGAAGGATTGTGTCTAACAGTTCATTACCTCCCAAAATCATCAAACCTAAAAACATATCAATGTCATAAAATAATTTTTTTAATACTTATGGCTTTACGCCTCGTCGACGGCTAAGGTCATTAGAGGCGGGATGGGATTGGGAACAAGGAATTCGGCCATGGCCTTCTTGAAGGAAGCATCCCGGCATTCGCCTGGAGTGATTTAGGGAAACCATGGAAAACCCAAATCTGGGTGCCCGGACGGGGATTTGAACCCGCATTCTCCCGAATGCGAGGCCACGCTCGGTTTAAATTTTTCAACATAGGGTAAGTAAAATGGTAGAAAATATTAATATCAGTGAATAATTCCTATACTGGTTCCTGGGTGAACATAATTTTTAAATGTATTTTGTATTTTAGCCCTGATCAATATGAAGTTTAGACACTTGGGATACATACTATAGAAAACGGGTGTAAATTTCTTTCTGTTTAGAGCCCAATTAGATGACAATTGTCAAGATAAACATTGCTCATCTTCCAACACAGTGCCCTAACTCAATTGCTTGGTTTTGCAACACTTTTCTACAAATTAGCTAAAAACAATTATTTTATGTAACTTTACTCCTCAAGTAACAGATCAAAAGTAAAGTCACTAATTGAAAAAAAAATCACTATTTCTGAACAACTATTTCTAGGGCTTAATTGGATTATAGAAACTACAGACCTTTTAAGAGAATGAAACAAAACCAGAGAAATGTTAAGTAAACCATGATTAAAAATTATGTTAGTAAATACTGGCCAGCTGGCAGCAATGAAACCAATATATGATTTTTGAAAGCATTGTTCTTTCGAAGATTGAAAGGTGCTTCTTGGGGGGCACCTCAGTGTAACAGATGGAACTGTGACTCCTAGAGCACTTTGGAATGTTAATGTTATTAGTGACAAAAGAAGATTACTGTTGTATCCTCCCCCCCCCCCCCAACTGGTAAAGTTAATATATATTATTTGTGATTCATTAAGACAGCCAAGGATTGGTAGCTTTGCTATGTTCATGTTGCACTGCTATAGTAAGTTAACTGTTCCTTTCATATGTAACTTTTGAATTACAAATATACAAATAAAAAATAAAATAATCTTCAAATTACAGGAAATATTTGATTTTTTGTGTTAAATTACTTTACCAATATAATGCTGCTTCTATTTTGAAATGAATTACAATCAATAAATATCCCTTCCAGTATTAGATAATCAAATGGTTTCGATAAAACACCAATGCAGGTAGCTTCCAAAATGTTATGAAACACATGACACTGAGATTTTGGAATGTTAGTATGGATACAATCAAAATCATCATTACATATAAACAAATAATAAATTGTAAATGGTTCATATCAAATGAAAATTAGGAAAGGAATCAATGCACGTAACATTAAACCATCTGGCTCGGCACAATTTGATGTTAACAACCCTGGTGCATACACTCAGAGCCATGTCTTCTATGAAACTAAACCATCTGCAACAGACTTTCCATGTGAACCAAAATAACGAAACCCAAATCAGCAGAGCCTTTTGCAAGAAAGAGAAGTGGAAGGCAAGGAAGCACGAGGCTGAATAGAAAACTTTTTTGCCATATATTGGCACAAATTTGTCAAAAATGCCACACTGTTAGGCAAAGTCAGCACAAAGACCTCCTTCTGCCCAACCAAGAGGGCATGCAATCTACTTCACAGTATGTCCTGGATCTCAGACAGCCTAATACCCATAAACCACATGTGTCAGCAGCAGTAGATCTCTTCGGCAAATGGGAATCTAAGCTTTTCACCGATGTAGGGAGCATATAAGATATGCTCACCTGGGATAAGTGACTGTGTCAGCAGTCAAAGCATGGAAATCAGACATAGTTTCAACTTTGAGGTGACCCAAAAACTAACAATGATGAGATGATACTGAGGTGGTGTGACTGAGGAGGCTGTGCAGATTCATCTTGTAGAAGGTATTGTTAATAGGGATGTGGGGGACCAATTTAATGTGGCATGGAACCCAGTGATTGGTCAGTTAAGAGTAAGATGACAGAGCCATTGCGATGATTTGGAAATGTGCTTTGACTATCAGCCAACCCCCATCTTTGTGCCTGTCCCCAATTCACTGTACAACTTGCCCTCCCTTGGTTCTGGCCCCACACCTCTAAACTGAGAACCACTCACTAAACATAACTCTGACGTCACCAGTAATAAGTGAATGAGCAGCTTAACCAGGAACCCAGCACTTAGCCAAAGGATACTTTGAAACATCATATCCACTCATTGTGCTCCCCCAGTGTGAGGCACAAGAATGTTTTACACAGTTAATACACTGGAAAAGTATCGGTCCTTTCAACAGTAAACCAACAAGGTAAGCTACTGCATGGAAACTAGACATTTCTCTATAATTAGACCTACACCTTTTGCCATATATTTTTCAGCTATGACTTATAAGGCTAATAACACAATTATAGAAACTAGATATCGGTTTGATGTAGAGTTCTTAAAGCAGTCCAGATTACATTCACAAAGATTAACCAAACTCATCCATGAAACAGAAATGCAATATGCTGATGACAATGCTTTTCCAGCTCATGTACATGAGAAGACTCAACTAAGAATGCATGCAAATGGAATGATATGGCCTGACTGTTAACATTCATTAGTGCTATCTGACCCTAGACATACTCTTCCACATTTAAATACAACAGTATCAAATACACTCTGAAACATGTAGATCGTTTTAAAGATTCTGAAGTATTGTCTCAATACACTTTTCCACAGAGATGTTGAAAATAGAATTTTGTCATCATCTCAGAATTATTCTACAGATGTGAAAACTAGACCTCTGTATTGAAATGGCATGAAGAAACTGAAAAGTTTCCATCAGCAGGAACTTAATTCCATTAAAACATCAAACGGGATGATAATGTAGCAAATGTCACAGTTCTAGAGGAGCTCAAATGCACAGTGTAGATACATTCAACTGGTTTCAAAGGATAATTCATATCAATGTATAAATTACTCAGCAAATTCTGTACACAGATCTCAGCACTGGAGAAGCAGCTCATAACATCCTGAAAAGCTACAAAGACCAGATTAGAAAGACCATGAAGAATACTACCTTAAGACTGAATACTTAGGACATCTTTGAGAAACTTCATTTCCTCTAACCTCAGGTGCCATTTCGATTTTTGAACAAAAACCTGGTGGACAGGAAATAGAGGCTCGAAAGAGAAAGAAACTTTTTCAAACCCAGCCATGTGTCTATCTTCCATTAGGTGTAGCTTGGGATCTCTTGTTCCCCACTAGGTTTGGCCTGATTAGTCACCAGCAGCATTCACATAGGGAGCATCCATAAAACACGTAGCTCCATTATGGCCTCCTGTGAAACCCCCCCCCCCCCCCACATATATATAGCATGTATCTTTTTTCCCCTTTTGAATCCAGAAGTCATTTTGTACTGTTTTCTCTTGTCAGATTATTGTAAATTACATATGGAGATAAATGTCGGAAATATTCACATGCTGTTGTGTGTTCTGCACCTCATTTTAACTATGAAAAATGATATGAATGGAAAGCTAAATGGACTGGCTCAGAAACCCCCTCTGCCCACGGAGCGCAGTGTAGCATAGCCTTCTAGCCAACCCCTCCACCCCCCTAGACCTAGCCACGTAGTTTATGGACGTTCTCATACGGTGAGAGGTAAGGAAAGTAGCTTTATGAAAGAAACAAACCCAGAAATAAGTAAAGGCTGATGAAAAATTTCCATTAGTGTGAATAATACCATAAGATTTTTAGGTAAGGATAATAATTAAGGGGAACAATCAACTGGCTGGTGCAGTACAATTTGACTGCATCATTTCTGCCAATGTTTACAGTCTTAATCTGAAAGTTACCACATTTTTACCTGATCTACTTACCACAAAGAAATAATAAAAATACAGGGTTAGCCTAAATAATTTATTGGGTTTCAAAATACTATGTATTGAAAAGTATACAACCTACAAAGATGAGTAATACATGAAAAGATACATAAAATCACAAAGTTTCTGGTATATACTATAAATTTTCAATGTGTTTGCCATTAGTCACCCAGCACACATCCAAACGGTAATCCAGTTCCATCCATTTATCTGATAACACGTTTCTATCAATTTCCATCACAGCAGCAGTGATCTGTTCCTGTAATTCTTGCAGTGTTGTTGGCATTAGGGGTATATAACTGTCCTTCACATTACCCCACTAGAAGAAATCACATAGGGTCAGATTTGGTGACCTGGGGAGCCATGATATCAGAGGAACATCACTCAGACCAGCACGCCCTGTCAAGCGATGTGGCAGTTCTTTGTTGAGAAAGTCATGCACATTTATACTCCAGTAAGGTGGAGCCCCGTCCTGTTCTAGGATGAAAGTGGAGGAGTCAGTAGGCAGTTGTGGAAACAACCACACCTGCAACATATCCAGGTACCAGGATCCTGTCACTGTCTTTTCTCCTGCTTTTCCACCATCTTGTCCACTGCTGCCATCTAGTGTGCATGCCAGACACCAAGCGGGCTTTTAAACTTGCCTAGTTTATGTAACTTTTCATGTATCACTTTGTAGGCCATATACTTTTCTACACGGAGTTTTTTGAAACCCGATGAATCATTTAGGCTAACCCTGTACAGTAATAACCTACTATCCTCAACATATAGCTTTTCCATGGCATTCTGGTAGCTGTGTTAATATTTATCTTACACCAGTATCTTTACCTTTTGGCTTTACTGCTCATCAAGGCCAAGGTAATTAGAGCTGGGAGATGGTGAGGGGGCAAGGATTGGGAAGGAAATTTCGCCATGGCCTTTTGAAGGAAACACCCTGACATTCACTTGGAGTAATTTCGGGTAACAATGAAAAACCAAAATCTGGATACACGGACAGGGATTTGAATCCGCTTCCTCCAAAATGCCAGACCACACTGTTATCGCTCACCCATAAGGCCTGGTATTGTACACCATAGTTATGTCTGTGACAGTGAGTTGACTTCTTAAAACAATCATTTCTACACAGGTCATTTGATATTATGTTTCTTATTTCAATTCAAGTTTTTTTTATCATCCACTTTATTAAGAAATTAAGGTAAAGTATCCATTAGGCAATTTTAAATACAACTTAATAGAAGCTGTTAACATGTATGTAAGTACATCTTTCAATTACATCAAAGCAAAGGTCAGAGACCACACTCATCCTACAAAATGATCAAAATGGCAGGATTTGTGCAATTTCATCCAAAGAAGTCTCCAAAACTGGTCTAACAGTTTGACAAAGACAGCTAACTAGCATCGGTTATGGTATGGTAGGGTGTTTCTTATGATGGAATCAGAGATTTGCTTTTGTGTTAAGAAGGCATGATAACATCACCCAAATTGTATCAATAAGCCTTCATAGGAGCCATTAGACCAGCCACTATTTCAATATCAGCCATGGACATTCCAGCAAGATTCTACGCCAACACATAAGGCCAAAACCACCCAAACTTAACACCAAAACAATTAACCCAATTTTGTAAACAATGAGGACTGGATGTCAAGTAGCGTGTATCTTACACCTCGAGACAGCAAATTTTGGTCTATTTTTGAGGACATAGTATGCCATAAAAGATAAAGTAATATTTAATCACTGAAGCAAGCCATGACCTAAGCTGTAGCCACCCTTCCCATGAACAAGGTGTGTGCTGCAATTGAAACATCGCCAAGGTCTGCTTTAAGACCAAAAGCAGTCGTTTTGAGTAAGCATGTCATTATTATATCGCTATGTCTGTTATTAAAAGAATAAAATTTGGTCTGGAAATTTTTGGTACACACAAAGGGGAAAGAGCTGCACAAACGTCCTCACAATGTATGTACAGTAGAATTCCAATTATACGAAATCCGGCTATCCGAATCACTTAAGACAGTCACATTAAGTCATGCGTGGAACAAGTTGAGAGGCATATCAACTGAAGAAGAGAAGGAAAAGGAGAAAAAGAAGATCAAGAGAAGGAAAGTGAAGAGACAGGAGAAGAAGGGGATGACGTGTCACTTGAGGAATTCAGAAACATTCTTTTGAAAATTCCTGGATGGTCAGAAGTTAGTGCTGAAGATTTAGGAGAGTAGGTGGTGTGTGATTCGTCAGACCCTGGGTATGAAATTCTAAATGATGATGAACTTTGTCAGGTATCTTATAAATTTTGTAACTGTGTGACAAAATTTGTTCTCAGAACCACGAGTTAGATTAAATAGTACTGCATATCATTTTTAAAGTCAGTTTCTATGTTAATTCAAGCTAGAAAGCAGATTTTTACAGTTTTTAAGGTAGTATTTTCTTTTGCATCAACTTGAGCATTCGTCTGGAGTAATATTTCAAAATTTCGTAATAAATTGATGGAAAAAGTGAGAGACTTTAAGTTCACACAGTGATTATTTTTAAATATGTAGATTTGATTAAAGCTATTTTCAAGTTGATAACTTTAATAACTTCTGAAATATGAATTAGTTAGATTCTGTTTTTGGATTAAGAATTTTATTTCATCATTTTGATAATAGTAAACATGCTTTGCTTGGTAGTCAACAATAGAACAACCCTTTGAGAGTAAAATAAAGTTTATTTCAGTTTAGTAACAACAAAACTGCAAAAGTTATTAACAGGTCTTATTAATTGCATTTAAATAATTTTTTATGACAAAACTATCAAAGTTACAGATTTTTTTTATAAGAATTAAAGTTGATGTTTTTTACAATATCTAGCGACTCCCGAAATTTCAAAGCGCAAGGAACATTTTTAATGTTCAAGGTCAGAAGGCTGACGCAAGCCTTTCAGGCGTGAGATTTGATATCTGATCAGCTTTCCAGCATATTCTCATGTGAACGCGGAAGTGACCGGCGTTCCCACGGTCCGTGAGTACCAGAACTTTCCTTATTCACTCGCTCAGTCGCAGTCAGGCAGTACTCCAGAAACAGTGAACGCGACACCATGTAGTCTGTCGGCCAGAAAGTTTCATATCGAGCACTACTGTGCAACAGTTTTATTTTGGCACAATGTAGTTTCACGTATTCAGTTTTATTGCAAGGTAGCAGTGAAGTAGTATTTTTACACCATGTGGGGCGTCGGGATCACCTAAGTGTCAGTCGTTTATGAACAATTTGAATAGTGGAAGCATGTGTTGAAATTTTATTTGCTTTCACAAAATTAGCTAATTGCACTTTGAACTATAGGGTGTGGTCTAGCTCGAATCGGTTAATCAAACTTGCAACTAAATCTTCAGAGAACTTGTCTGATGCCACTTCAGTTTCTGTCTTTGCAAACTTTATACACCAGCAATAGACTTGTGAACATTATTTTTACCACCTCTCCTTAGTTTGGGGTAAACAAGCTAAGTGGCGACCAAGTACATTTTGCAAAGCTAGAACTGGAATATCCATGGGCATAGCTGAGACAAAGCTTTATGCATAACACCAGCATAAACTAGTTTCTCACAACTTATTGAAAGTACGAGAGAAGAAAGTGTCGAGGAAGATGATGACCTTAATGTCGAAGTTGAAGCATACACGGGACCATCAGCTAGTCAAGCATTTGCCTGTGTTGAAACTGCTTTGAAGTGGATGGAGCGTCAGCCCAAGTGTGACCACATGCAACTTTTCACCGTCAAGTGGATGCACGGCTTGCCTGCCAGATACCGGATGAATACAGTCAAACAGTTTACTTTGACTGAGATGTTCATCAAGCAATCACTTTTATTTACAGTACGGTACATACATACTGTACTAATGTACAGCACTTGTAAGTACGCTTAACATGTAAAAGTGTTGCCTTTTCATTTAATTAATTAAAAACAATTTCTTTTAAAATAGTTTTTTGTCCCATTTGCAACATACAGTATGTAATTAAAAATCCAACTATCCGAATTTTTGACTATCCGAATCGGGTCCGGTCCCACTTGATTTGGATAATTGGAGTCCTACTGTAGTAAAATATTTTGCATTTAATGCTTTAGTAAAATTGAGCATTTTAATTACTTGTTATGAGCAAAACGAGTGAATCATGTATTTTAAAAACTGCATATTCACTAACTACATTTTCATAGTTTAATAAATATAAAAATTATTTAGATGATATCAATGACTGTTTCCAATCATCATTCTTAGTTTTAAAAGTTGTACAAGTCATTTCAAAAATTAAATCAAATTTTTTGTAGCATTTCCCAGAGGAAGTTAATTTTTGAAAAATGCATAAATTTTGAAGTAAAAATGATAATGACAGGAAGCTGTATTTTTTGTTTACAGAAATCACTAATAAAAACCAATGCCAGATTTCTGACAGCAATTGTATAATGTATGAAGTAACCAGTTTTTTTGGTGAATGTTTTTCTTTGGAGAATAAAAAGGACGGCCCTGGAACATTCAGTTAGCTTCACTACATACATGCTGCACCGTCTGTAACAATATGCCATATGCCTCTGCAGTTCCCTAAAAGGTATATTAACTTTCTCTTCAGAGTTTTCCAGTGCTTTAAAGAAACAATAAACATAAAAAATAAATGTTTTTGACTGTTGCCTAATATAAAAATTATCTGATGCTGTTTCACTTACAGCATTTTATAATGACGTATTTGTATAAACATGACAATTACAAACTAATTTTGAAAGACTCTTGATAAAAATACAGGGAAGATAACACAATAGAGCACTGCAGTAGCATTTAGGGAGCTATCTGAGAAGAACTGCATGTTTTTTGACTCACATGAAAGTGCCAAAAATTTAACAGAGGTTACCTTAGGATATTCCGATAATCAGAAATTACTGTCCCCTCCCCCCCTCCAAGTGCAGAATTACTGATCAACACACTATGCTTTCACTTTCAGTGTGAACGACAATGCAATATTACCATCAGTTTGTTTATCAGGGCCGGCGGATAATGTGGGTATGGTGGGTAGCAGTACCCACCCGGGAAATTCCGGGTGGGTAAAATACCCACCCGGAATTTAAGAGTGCATAGAGGAAAGAATTGAGAGAAAGAGAGAGCAGACCAGCTAAGCATGTTAGTTTCGTCCTTCAAAATGCGTGTATAATAGCCTGTGTACCCACAATAACACAATTAGCGAAGCGCTAAATCCCTTTGATGTTTCAATAGAGACCGCCACCCTAGGTGTCGCCAACTGAGCAAACAATCGTTGTGAGTGAAAGCAAGAATGCTACGGTAACATAGTGTACGTCCAAAACAGTCGTGTGTGAAAGCTGCATTAGTGTATTTCGGCTGATTCTCAACATAAAAATTTAAATTCGTAGTGAAGTTGAAAAGGAGAAACGAATTGAGTGTAGAAAATGCTAGAAGACAGCAGAATGTGGAGGGTAAATTTGCATCACCCTTAGACGAAGGATCCACTGGAACCTTAAAAGATGGCCTTGTTAAGTCAGCTGACAGTCAAAATCGAGAAAGTAAGTAAAATTCTCATTCTTGTTCTTCACTATATACATAAATACGTGCGCATGTAATGATTATTCACGTGTATGTACCAGAGATGTAACGGAAGCGGAAACAGAAGCCGAAGTTATATGAAAATGTGATTTAGTGCACAGAATCTTCATTTAGTGTCTAGTTACTTCTATTTGCTAAAAATGACAAATAATGTTTATTTTAATAATCAAATTAAACAGTAATAATAGTAACTGACTTTGAAGTAGTAGTTTTCTAATTACTATGATTAATATTTGAAAGTTAAAAGTGGCAAGTTATATTTCAAAAACAGACGCTTAGCAGCCTTACCTCCTTTTTAATTTTTCTGCCACCCCCCCCCCCCTCATAAATTAAACCTTCTTTCGTTGAACATTTTTTCGCTAGTAACACTACCAGGCGGGGCTGACAAAAACGTGCGGACTATTGGAGACAACATAGAATATTTGCGATCGTTCATTTGCCATTACCTAAAGAGGATTTACTTTTAATAGAAGTCTTTTTTGCTTTTACCACTTGATGAGACTGATATTCATATTTTTTTCCTTCATGTAACTTAAGATCTACATTTAATTTTTAAGACGTTTTAAATTCTTCTGGATGGATTGATTTTTAAAGCAATGGTGGTATGTTCTTTCAGAGAATACCTAATGTATGTACATTTTGCCACATATTCAGTTTTTTGTACACAACTATATAAATAGGACTTAGTTTCGGTTTCATTTTGAGACACGCTACTATCAAACAATAAAATACATGCCTAAGGGGCCCACAGACGCCCAACTTGATTGGCAACTTTGTTGTGAACTTTATTGGTAACCAAGTTGTACCGCGGTCCGATTACTTGTCATCAGGTTTTTTTGCCGGATGTTTTCCCTTGCTACTTTCTATTATTTTGTATTGCAGTTATAATCATTTTGGCTATAGTAGAGCGTAGTTTGTGAAAAATGAGTGACTGAGAATTACAGTTTTTAGTTTTAAGAGAGTTGTGTGAAGATGAGATGCATCCTGTTGGTCTCAAAGGAATGGTATGAAAACTTCACAGATTTTCCGTTCAATTTTTAGTGACGGAGATACGCGTCACTAAAGCTGACTATTTTCATAACTTTTTAAGACTGGGAAATAAAACTTACTATAAATTGTAGGACAAATTGCGAAAATTTATTTAAAAGGACACCAGCATGGGGATTTTATTTCTGTGAACGAATGGTCGTTCGTAACCCCGATGCTTTTAGCTAGTGGTCAGAGCGTCGAGGATTTAAATTTTTTCAACGCTATATCGTCACAAATTCTTGGAAGAAAAAGACTTGTAGTGTTATGAACAATATTAAATTTTTTTTAGGAATTTTAACCTCCTGGCAACGTCGAAGTAACAGGCCATGTACTCTCTTTGGCTCCGGCTCCAAACCTTTAGCTCAGTTCTATGTTTTTCAATTGCCTCCGGTAGCCAGTTCTAATATTTCTGATTCTTTTCTTAAAACTGTGAATATTCGTATTTAGCCCAATTTTTTGGAAAAGAACAATGAATTTTTTCACGCATTCTTCTTTTTGTTGCGATCTTTAAAAATTTCAGATTTCCACAACTTGGGTAGCGTCTCAAAAAATTCACCCAGATTTGAATGTTTGGTATACTTGCCATATTCGAAAAGCAATTTTAATCTCAAACAGTAGTAAGTAACCCAAATAACATCAGGTCAATCGAAAACGTACAGTAATCGAAAACAATAACATTGACAGAACAGTTGAAAGTTAACAACTGATGCTGAAAACTGTGTTGTTAACGTCCACACAGACGCTACAAAAAGGTCGCCCACCAAATACGAAAGTTTTTGATCTCAACTCTAACAGGATCTCAACATGTCAACCATGAACCTACTTACAGACGTTCAACATTGACTTCAACACGGAACCAAAGTTGGCAACCAAGTTGATCGTCAGGGGACTCTTTTAAGGGGACCACCCAGTGGCTTTGGTTGAAAAAAAAATCGATTTTCGGTTTTCATCATATTTCGATAGATTAAGGTATTCCTTAAGTATCCTGAAAAGGATTTCGCTGAAAAAATTTTTTTGGGGCATTTAAATTACATTTTCCTAACAGGTGTGTTTCGATGCCACGCCCACTTTTCTGCCTATATTTTAGACCTTTATATCCCCTATATATTACACGTTAAGGATTTTTTTACTGACTCCTGAGTGCTATCCTTCGAGGGCAACGGTCGGTATTCTCTTGTTTCTGTTGTTTGTAAACAACACACTTCGAAACACGCTGTTAGTTTTGTTCGAGTGCGTTTGCAAGCAGTTGTTTTCTTTAAAGTAAATTTCCCGGAAACTAAAATTTTCAGTACATATGCCCCATTATATCAGAAACTATCAAAGATAATTGAATTAAATTTTCAGAGACTCTGCATGACAAAAGAAGCCACTTCTGATACTACAAGCATTAATACTGTCCTATTAGGATGTTCACAAAAAAAACATTTTCTGCAAAAAAAAAAAAAACTTTATATTTTTGTTAATAAATTTAAAAAAGTATTTCTTAATAACTATTAAACGTATAAGTAGATATTAGTACAGTTGACTGCACTAACATCATGTAACATTCAGTAAAAATATTAAGGTCCTGCATCAAATAGTTTTTACACAAATGGGTCAAAAACTTGCTTAAATTAACATGACGTTAGATAGGGAGGGGGTGGTACCCTTAAAAGTGCACTACACAATGCAAGTAATAATTATAAAAAAAAGGAACCGTCACCGATACGTTACCACTCCGACCTATTGTCGGCGCTCACTCAATTGAAGTTATCTCAAACAGCACCGCAGTACCCAGTGACATCAGTTCCATTTAATCTGATTTACTTTTTGGTTTCGCTACAAAAGATGCAGAAGCGGAAACAGAAGCTGAAGTCCCAAATCTTATGAAACATCGGGACTTGCGGAAGAAAAACAGAACTCCGTTACATTTCCAGTAAGAAAGTACGTGGCGTACACTCACGTGCGCGCACGCACACACACACACACGCGTGTATATGTTATATTACCCTTGTTTGTGTATTTATGCGTAAGGGCGAATAGGCCCATAACACGCAAAAGTTTCAGCCACACTTACAACTGGTAACACATGGTAGTATATCTATATATACGAGTTTGTATAGTGTAGCGCTGTTATCTCCCGTGTATAGATATACTACCCCATGTTATAGCTGTAGCTTGTAGCTGCACCCGCCCCACGGCTTTGTTCCAGAACGACATAGTATAGCAGCATTATAGTGAAATACTTAAGATTTCAGGAGTGTACAAATAAGCGATTCCATTAATTGCCATGACTCAAAGCTATTTAGATTTGGGTTTTTTTCTGTACAGTTTCCACATTTAAATATAGAAATTGGATAAAAACTGTTGGGTTTGTTTTTCAAACGAATTTACAAGATTTTTCTTAGCAATTATTTAGTTAAAATATCTTTGCCTGAATTAATTCTTGAGATTGTAAAAGTGCGCACGAATTAATTCTTGAGATTGTAAAAGTGCGCATGGACTAATAAACAAACGTAGCAGTGCTACTTTCGTTTTTCCTGATTTACAAAAAAAAATTTCCGTGCTATCCTTTTTCCGCTGAATATTTGTCACTTGGCCTAACACTTTATTTAATTCAAAAATGATATTTAATTTCTCTCTAAGCTATCATTTTTTAAATACTAATGTATGAATTCATTTTTCCCCCTAGAGGCTACTTCGAGTAATTCTTCAGTACCAGTTATTTTTAAAAACTGGAATCCATGGTTTCAACTTAATAAAAACAGCAAAGCGATTTGCACTATCTGCACCGAAGCGTGTGAGCGGAAGTGGATTATCAAATTAACTTCACGTGCTATCGGATCGAAGCAAGCCTGGGTTGATGACGGTTTCTCAAACTGGAAGCATGGACATGAGCGGATAAACTCTCACGCCACTAGTTCTTTTCATACCAGCTGCACCGAAGCGTTGAAAAACGTTGATAATATCAATGTTGTACAGTCGATATCGACAGCTCATTTAAAACAGATGCTGGATAACCGTACAGCGTTGTTGAAAATATTTAGTACTTTGAAGGCCTTGGCGAGACCAGGTCTTCCTCTGAGAGGAGCAAACAACGATGAAAATTCAAATTTCATAACTTTTTTAAAAGGCTCGAGCTGAAGATGTGACTGAACTGAAGTCATGCCTACGAAGAGATGGCCACAAATGGCTTCATCATGACTGTCAGAATGAAATTCTAGATTTAATGGCCACTACAGTACTGTCGAAAATCATGGAACGAATAAGAGAAGCTGTTTTTTTTTCTATTTCAGTAGACGAAACTTCTGATATTTCCAGAAGTGAACAAGTTTCCGTTTGCCTGAGAATCGTTTCCGATGATTTCCTTGCAAGTGAATAATTTATTGGATTCTTTTCAACTGCGAACACCAAGGCAGAAACCTTATTTGATTTGGTCACTGATATTTTCGCCAAGTACAAGTTAGAACTCTCAAAACTCAGAGGTCAGTGCTACGATGGGGCTTCTAACGTTTCTGTAAAAATAACGGGATTACAGTCACGAATACGTAAAGAAGCGTCTCGAGCATTATTTGTGCACTGTAATGCTCATAATCTCAATCTTGTAGTACAAGATGGGATTGAGAGAGTTCTAACAGCGAGAAAATTTATTGGAACAGTAAAAGATTTGATTAACTTCGTGCGAGACTCGCCGAAACGGCTTGGACAGTTTAAGAAACTGCAAATGGGAATACAAAAAAGAAACTAATGATGATTTGCCTGCTCTTGCAGCTTATTGTCCGGCAAGGAATTTATAAAAATTACAAGTTTAAATCAATTTTTAAATAATGGTTTTTGTATGTGTAAACATATTTATTCATTTTTTTTTTTTTTTTACAGATGGTTAATGAGGATAAAATCTCTTAAGTCAGTAAGAGATAATTATCAGCAGCTGATGCAATTTTTGTACGATATTTCTGTAGCCAGAGAAGCAGACAGCGCTGTCGCTGCTAAGGTTCTGGATTTTACTCTTACATGGAATCATTTGAGTGTATTTTTTATTTAACAATGATGATAGAAATTTTTGATCGCGTCGAAATTTTGAACGCAGATCTGCAGAAATCTAATCTATGTGTTATTGAATCGTATGAGAAGATAGAAGCAACCACCGATATTTTGTACTGTGCTCGAGAGTCAAAATTCGAAGATATTTGGCGGAAAAGTGAACAGTTAGGTACTAACTTTGAACTCAGTTAACCACAAATCCCACATCAACTCAAAATTTCGAAGCGCCTCGATCAAGGTAAGAGTCAAAATCTACGATTCGAAACACCTCAAGCTTTATATGTGATTATTGTAGGCCATCTCTTCCACAGTTGTTTGTTAAATTAATAATTATTCTTTAATAATTATGCCAGTACAACTGTTTTTGACAATATTTATTTGACGGACGCGTTTCGCCTCTCGTCGAGGCATCATCAGCGTACAACGTTTTATTTTACATTTCTATTTTACGCTGATGATGCCTCGACGAGAGGCGAAACGCGTCGGTCAAATAAATATTGTCAAAAACAGTTGTACTGGCGTAATTATTAAAGAATAATTATTAATTTAACCTCAAGCTTTTTTCAGCAAATCTTATTTTGAAGTTTATGATCAAGTACTAATGTCGTTAAAGAGTCGATTCGACAACGATTCCACCAAGTTCTTCAAATCGTTAGAACGATTCGCTCTGGGACAGCCCACAAATGTAGAAAAAATTATAAATTTCTATAATCATGATTTTGACCAAGAAAGATTGCTCTGGGATAGACACATGTTTTTGCAACTTTTGAAAAGGCAAGATGAGGAGGCAAAAAATTTAAGAGGGGTTGTAGAATTTTTACAGAAGTACCAATGGATTAGAGGACTCATACCAGAGTTTGTACACTTCGTCCGACTACTCATCACAATTCCTGGGTCGTCCTGTTCAAATTAACGAAGTTTTTCGGTCTTACGCCGACTCAATAGTTACATAAGATCGACAATGTTGCAAGATCGATTAAATAACATTGCTATATTACATGTATATAGCAACCTTACTGACGAACTTGTTTTGGAAAAAATATTGAATCGTTTCATTTTCAAGCAAGCAAAGCGCAGTACAGTTTTTGCATTGCGCAATTAATACTGATTAATAGTAAATTTAAAAAAAGTAATAAATATTTTGTACACTGGTAAAATATATTTAATAAATATATTAATGAATAAATATTATGATGAATTTTCAAATTCATTTTCTAGTTTTTACTCCTATAAATTCCCCTTAAGACTTTGATTCCATGGTTATCACTATTATTGTTTTAAGTAAGATATTTCAGGGACCTCCCCCCCCCCCCCCTGTTCTTGCCTGACTACCCACCCGGGCCTAACACGAAACGCCGGCCCTGGTTTAGATCATAAAGACTCGTCATTAGATTAGATAATTAAGTTGCTATAGAGATGCCGTAAACATTTTTCCCCTTATGTGCCACCAGGAAATGGAATTCCAGGGACATTGACTATAATATTTGTGGCTCAATCCTTATCATCCACTACAACAATTCAGGTATCACCATTAAAAAAAAATAATAATAATAAAATTGCAAGCTTAACAGTTTAGAACCACTTTATTTTTATTATCAAAAGGACAGAAAACTGTAGTGTTAAACAAATTATATTCCATGTTAAGAGATTAATTTTATCTCTGCAATTTATTTAAAAGCTTTGCTTTTTCCAAAACTGCTTTAAATTTCCTATATCATCACAAACAAGATTTTTTTAAAATGAATTCCAGGTTAATGGTCAAATATTTCTAGTGAACAAGCATTTAAAAATGTATAACTAACCGAAATTACATATTTACTTTCAAGATACGCATTGTCTAAGGGAGAGTGCATTGAAAAACTTGTAAAGATTTCAATTAAATGAATTAAGCAAGCAATGAAAAGTTACAAACTAAAATAATTTAGGAGCTGAACTAGAAATAGCAAGTTTTCCTGTGGACAGCAAGGGTGCTTTATATTATTTTTATTAAGATTATTAATGCTTGTTGCCAGATTTTTTTAATAAATTAAAGCTTTGTCGCTTACCTTATTCTATTCTGTATATGTAACATTAGTAAAATTCCTTCATACAAGTGTGCTGTGAAACTGTCTGAACATGTAACTGCTGTAGATAATAGTGAGAGGTTGAGTTTTCTCAGTAGGTTTGCCAATAGCACTGCTTCTTTATTCTCACATGACATCATGAATGACATCCTAGATCCACATGGCTTGCAGAACTTCCACATACATCTTTGTTCTATAAACAGTATCTTCAATGATAACCACTATTCATCACTCACACAGATGATGTAACTTTTCCTGAGAAACAGTGAAACAACTACAATTAGTTGAAGATCCCCATACTCTTTTGACATTCATGTATATGTTAACATCCCATTATACTTCCAGAAATTGCAGTACACCAATAAACGCCTTTGTCTTGGACAGCATTTAGATTTATCAAATTCCTATTTTTAACTAATACTTCATAATTCTAGTATAATGGCCTCATATTCTCCAGTTCTCTTCACAACTTAACAAATTCTCTCAGGTACACAAAACCTGGTAGCTACTATCTCATTAATTGAATGTTTGAAAATTGTTTTACTTATTTGGCATAGAATTTGACCATCCACATTTCTTTATAGACTTGCTTCTCTCGCTTCAAGTTTGTTGCTACAAACAATTTCAGGAATTCGTCCTGCATCAAAATTAAATTTCCTCTTATCATAGCATTAATTAATAATAAAGTTCTTAGGCTTGTACTAAAATAATGCTCCTGCTGGCAGGTAATTTGTCATTTCAAATCACTGTGTTTAGTATATTGATTGTTATATCAAGTAGCAAATGGAATCATGCAAGTAATGATGAATGTAAAGTTTGTATGAGTGAAATACCAATAAAATCTTTATCACCAAGTATTATTTTTTCTTCTCTCTTGTGATGTGATAAAACAGGAAATAATCATTCCGAAGAATTCTTTTAAGGCTGGTAAACGTTAATCATTCCAACAATTTGTTGTAATTCTCAGTTTAAACATAAAATTTCCTGCTACAGCATCACTTTCTTAAACAAAAAATCAAGTATTAGAAACTTTATTTCAAATTTACAAAAAATTCAAACTGAAAAGAATGAGCCAAATTTGCTTCAAACTTGTCATTTATCTTTA
Source organism: Vandiemenella viatica (assembly GCA_031002005.1). NCBI lineage: Eukaryota > Metazoa > Arthropoda > Insecta > Orthoptera > Morabidae > Vandiemenella > Vandiemenella viatica. The sequence goes on along the minus strand of JARYHS010011209.1, from coordinate 40,195 downwards.
TGGATAAACAGAACTTGCTTGACTGAAGAAAGGCAACTGCAGGCATCACATAAAACTCAAAAACCTAATCACTGTCTCTGGCTGTTACAATATCCTGAACTGATTTTAGTTGTAGCAATGTGTTCATATTTTTCATTATATCTCTTTTCTTATGTAAAAGGTTATTAAATACCTTGAAACTGAATGTTTTTCTTTTTTTAGTTCAAATATAGGTTGTACATTCATTCTTTGTCTGCAACAGCATACTTGTTGATCTATTTTTGAAATATTTCTATAAATATAAGACATAGTCCACAATTTCCAAATGATTAAAAGTAAGGAAACAATATCAGTTAACTTTATTAATGAACTAATCAAATTAAAAAATAGTAGCCGTTATTTGTTTTTATTTTATTTATTTATTATTTGTCGTATGGCAAGCAACTAATACAATAATAAATATATACAATGACAAGAATGTTGGTAGCGTTCACAAGCTGATGTCCAGTTCTTCCAGCCATTCTACGAAGGAAATTGTAGCTCCAAAAACATCTTCATATGGTCCATCATACTTCCGTAGAGGGCATTCCCTGATAATATGCTCCACACTCTGGGAAGGAGCACCACAGTCACATGCAGGAGAATCCTGAAGACCCTACTTATACAGCATGGCGTTGCATTTCGCATGGCCTGTTCTTAGGCGATTTAGTTTGACCCACTGGTCTCTATTTAAATGGAATCCTGGAAGTCCAGTTGTGGGATCTTTAATATCTGGATGTTTTACAGATGCGGAGTTCCAACTTTGTCACCATTTTTCCATGACATCAAAGTCAAATACATATTGCCATACCGGATTTCTGGATTTAAGACGAGTGGGTGGTAAGTTATTTAGAACCTCATGAATTGGGAGATCCTGTGGATAATCAGGATGGTGTAGTTTTATCCACTCATGTGCAGTTGCTACCTGGCGTCTTATCTCTGGAGGTGGTATTTTGCTGATCAGGTGCAACCAGGGGATTGGGGTGGATTTTAGTGTGCCAGTTATTATTCTCATACACTCATTCAGGTGGACGTCGATTTTCCTAGTATGAGTACTACGTTGCCACACTGGAGCACAGTACTCAGCAACAGGGTAAACCATGGTGAGAGCAGTTGTTCGTAGTGTGTCCGCATCACCTCCCAACGAAGTACCAGCTAGCTTCTTCATGATGTTGTTTCATGTTTTCAGTTTCTGACTTGTTTTTTTTTTTTTTGAATGTTAAGGAGCGGTCTAAGGTGATGCCAAGATACTTAGGATAGAAATTATGTTTCACCCTCTGGTGGCAGAAGTTCACTTTGAGCTGCTGGTGTGCTATTCTATTGCTCAAGTGGAATGCGCATACTTCTGTATTCATTGGGTTCGGACAAAGTCTCCACTTTCTATAATATGTGTTCAAGGTTTCTAAGTCAATAGAGAGAATGTTCTCACCTTCCTCTAATGTGGCAGTTTGGATAGCGATAGCTAAGTCGTCAGCGTAGCAGAATTTATTGCCGGTTGTTTCTGGCATGTCATGTACAAGTTGAGTAGCTGTGATTAACCTAAAACAGCTTTGAATTGCAATTCGCCAGATATATCCTTTGGAAGAGTTTCTCCAAAACCGTCAGTAACTGCATTTTATGGATTTTGAAGGACATCCATATTTAAGAAAGGTAAACTTAAACAGATAAAAATCAAACCTCCCTGTGTAATGGCATTCAGCAAGACAATAATAGTAATAATTGAATTGAACATCTGTTCCAGTGGCAATTTCCCTACACTCCTAGTTTTTAATTTAAACTCTTTCAGTGTTTCATGTAACTTGTTTCCCATCATCACTATTAGCTGATTCAATCATGGAAAGATTTGGCCTCTTAAGAGTCATAAGTTCAGAACGTACTTCAATACTCTTCTCCACATAGAATGGTCTTGCACAAATTTTTGCCAGTTAATTCCAGTGACCTTGCGTAAGTCTTTCCTCTGAACAACACAGCAGGCCTACTGCCACTTCAACTGCCATTGTTCACCATATTCTCTGGTAATTTATTCTAGTCCCCGACTCCCTTACATACACGCCCTTGTGTATGATGTCAAGACCCAGGTTATGATCATGGTCAACTTATTCCATTCACATATTTACTCCTAATTCTTCCACTAGTATCTTCCCAGGCTTCATCACAGGGTGGCCACAAGGAAATGATTTAAAAATTCCCTGATATTTCCAGGTTTTCCAGAAAAATTTACCATATTTTTCCCTGATTTAGAAAGTTTATTTGCATGATTAAGATATTTGGATTTTGATTGTAAATAATTAAATCTGGTATAAAACTCAAAAAATTAGAAAAAGAAACATGTTTAAGAATGTTTATTTAAAAATTTTATAACTAATTTAGTAATCTTATGAAGCATAATTAAAAATGAGTAGCACAAAAATAAGATAATGACTAATATGAACTAGAACAAATTAGTAATCTTTCAACATTTGGTATTGAAGATTTTTAAATTGTTCATCGGTAACTTGACTCAGTCAAAAGCTTAGCTTTCTTATGCCTTTTTTCATTTGCTACACTTTTCTTCTGGTTCAGTTATTGTAGCTTCTTTTGTTCCATCTTCAATTTCTTCTGTTGCCGAGTTAACATTTTCATGTAAGTTTCTGCAAGTCTACGCAAGATAGCATGAACACGAGTTTGTATAAACTGTGCAATCGTGTAGGCTCACCTTGCGTGGTTGCTCGCCTTGGCAGCAGTTTATTTGGTGCGAGTAAAAGGCACAAGAACAATGTTTATACTGCATCGATTCAGCATTTGAAAGAGCTCTGAATGATGCAAAACTTTAGAAATCCTACCTATTTAGACATTTGGTTTGTATTTACATGATCTTATGTATTATTTTGTTCCTGCTTTAATTCGCCTTATATCATTAATACAAAAAAGTTATAAAGCCGTATAATTATCGCTATTCACATTTTTGCTGGCATTGGTATCTTGATCTATGCTTTTGTTTTGATATTAAAGGTTCAATTTTTCTCACAAGTAGTTCAAAACCAGCTTGTGACATTCTGCAGGACTTCAAAGACTCTCCACAAATTCAAGTTTTTTAGGAACATCTGTTTCACACTTAGCTTGAAATTGTAAATTTAGTGAAACATAACACCTTTATAAACTTACTACTCTACGATTGCTGTTTTATTCAGTAAAAAATATAACTTCTGAGTTTGCATGTAGTACTATAATTCTGATTTAGATGTCATCCACCTTTTTAAAAAAATATAATTTAGAATGCTGAGTTCCAGAGAGAGTTCATGTCATCGCTCGCATATGAATATCTCGTCGTCATATCTCGATGAGGCGCAAGACGAGATGCAAGTTGCTAGTGTAAATTAAGTCAAAAATATATAAGCTGAATTATTTAATGCAAAATTTCAATATTAAAATAAATTATCAAAAAAATTCCAAATTTTGGGTTGTTGCTTTTAAAATTCCCTGATAATTTTGGAAACTAATTGGATTCCCTGATATTTCAAGGTTGCTTAAAATTCCCTGATAATTCCAGGTTTTCCAGGTCTGTGGCCACCCTGCATCACCAATATATGCTTCATAACCCTCTATAACTCGCTTAACCTCCATCATGTCTTCCAATGATTTCCAAACCAGCTCTCTTGTCATGCATTCTAAAGCAAGTTCCACAAACAAATCTAACTGCCATCCTTTGCACATCCTCCAACACCTATATTTGAAGCCCATGATGTTGGTCCCATACTACTCCTTCATGCCCAAGCAATGGTCTGATCGAAGTTTTGTAGCCAACTCCCTTACTTCTACAGTACAGTACATCCACTCCAGTATATGCAAGACTTTGTAACATCTCCCTACAACTTACTCTATGTATCTTACACAAGTTAGTTTATTCCTGTGAAGATCACTTTATAGCTGTTCACAATCCTTTCTTGTATTAATCCTATTATATAGCATTACATTATCTACACAGCGGTCTGGTGGCTCGGTGATTAAGGCATCCGACTGGAGATCAAAAGGTCCCCGGTTCAAATCCTTGTCTTGACAGGGATTTTCAGTGGCCATTAACCCAACCTTCAGCTGTGGCGCAGCTTGTTGTATAATGCTAAGTATGCCAGAATGTTTCTGTGGTTTGGATTCCATGTTAAACTGTAGGTCCTCTTTACCCAGTAGGATTAGCAGGTTATATTATCTAAGGTTGAAAGGAACTGGCTGTCCTACCACTCATGCAAGGCTCAGTATTCCTCCTTCAGGAGGGCCAATTAACCTTCTGGTTGAGGACCACGTTCACTTAACATGATCTGCAAACAATCTAACTCCTGACTAAACCATCAACACATTCCATTTCACCTCTTTACATACCGCATTCCTATCCTAACGCTTTATTTTCAACCCAACAAGTAAGTCTTTCATCAGTCCCAAAGGTTTTCATCTTATAAGTGATGATTTTATGTCTAACCCTGTAAAATGCCTCAGAAAAATCCAGCACTATATTATCAACTTTGACATTTTCCTTGTTTATTAATCCCAAATATCTTCCACATGGCACTCTAAGTGAAATTCACATGAAGGGGTCTATCAGAGACAGCAATTCCACTACAACAACATTGTTTTCCGCTGACTAATGACATCATAGTCAACCACAAGGCCTATTATTTTCAAGGATTAATTAGGGTGTTACACATTATTTTCAAGCAGTAACTGAATTGTAATACACTCCAGACCAACAAGACATCACTAATACTTCGGAATGAATTCTAGTGTGCATCTGACTACTATTCCTCATGGAATTATAATCTCTATATGAAGAACCTCCTCTTTACATTTCATGAGTTCAAGATTGAATTAGTATAATATACCGAACAACTAACAATGGTGAATGATAAATTTCAGATAAAGGGATTACTGGAGATCGCAAAATAAAACCGCTAGAAATACTTTTAGAAGTACATTTAACGATATCATGATGGTCCAGGGTGTATTACAACCTATATTCTTCCTGAAAATAATGGTCCAGGCTGTATTGCATTGGAATTACTGCTTGAAAATAATACGTCTTGCGATTGACTACACCAGTATTAAGAGGTCATAGGTGAATGTTGTTTAGCAGAATTGCAATCTCCAGTAGACACCAGATAAAACTGTATAGCGACACAATAAAATGTGAATACTTTTGGATTAAAAAAATAATAATTTTAACAACCATCAACAATAAGGATAAAATTAATATAAAATGCCACACCTCTAAGAATATTTCAGCTAAACAAAATAATAAATACATCATTTTAATGCACTATTATAGAACAAATAATACCTTACTACAAATCCAATTAATAGGTGTGATGAAATTCTTGTCCAAATCGCAATTTTGCTAGTCAACTTACTAACATTCCACATGTATTTTTGCTTTTAATTCTTTCACTATTTGTGTCAGATATTTCAGATCCTCCTTCACTCACTCATTCCCTTTCCTTCAAAGCAAAAATCTACTCACCACCTTACACTTTAAGCAAGAGTCAGTATTTCACATTTCATGTATTTCTCCTAATCCTTCTTCTAACATCAACTGAGCCTTACGGCCAGTGAATTCATTACAAAAAACATCAGTCTCTCTGTCTGATTACTCTCCCTCAGCTGATGACTAAACTGGAGCTACTGATGGTGGTAATTTCACAAGTCAACTTAGGCCTATAACAAACCACACACATTTTAACTTTCACTTTTCTTAGGGTTTTGAAGTTGTGTTCAGCATCATCTTCATCAATATTATCCCATTCTTTGACTCAGTTATGCTAAAAATCAAGTGTATTTGTGACCATGTCCCTATCATCATTTCCTCATAATACTCAATTCACTTTCTAACATGTTTCTAGACCTCATTGCCTTATATAAAACATTTTACTCTTTAATATTCTTACATCCTGCCACAATATTAACCGAAATTTTCCTACAGTAATTTAAGTGGCTTTCTTTGTGCCAGATACATTTTTGTTATTAGTAATCCTGTATTATGGGTCCCCTATGATCCCATTATAACTGAGCAATGGTCAATCCTGAGTGATCGGTAAGCAATAAAGCTGTGGCCTCACATTCGGGAGGACATGGACTCAAATTCCCATCTGGTCATCCAGATTTTGGTTTTCTAAAATCCACTCTAAGCAGACAAATTCCTTTCCATTCCTTGTCCTGTCCTAAAGACCTTGATAATGATGTATAAAGCCATAATCAAAAAAATAAAATAAAAATAGAGGAATAATCTGATATAATTGTTAAATCTTATTTTATTTCTACCCTAATTCGACCTATTATCCCCTACGCCAACAGATGTAATAGACTACTTTGAAAATTTGTCCAACTAACTCATACATGAGATCGTGGCCAGAAACCAAATCCTAGCAATGCAATAATCCCTACACAGTAATAACAACAATGGAAAACTAAGAGATACATTCAACGAATCTGTCTCATTAACATCTTATATCAGGCAAACAGCATTATTAAGATCATTATAGACAATGAACTCTACAACTGTTCCTCCTGAGAACACACAATCACAAATTAGTACTTTTATCATAACAAGTATCAAAAGAACCACATAGATACCGATTCTGGTAAAAACTTTCTTGGTTTTTCTTTTATACATAAATAGTAATTTACAAACGGACTTTATACTATCAACTGAAAAGATAGTTATGATAGACAGGTTATAATTCATATTAGTAACGACATGAGACACAACAACGGTAAGTGATACAAAAATTGAAATGTGTATCAACACTACTACTTCCTAATACGAGTGTCAAAACACATGAAGCTGAATAAACATCTAAACCTCCATTAATTATAAAGCAACAATAACAACAAAATCCCTCACCTAGTTACTCTCAAGCAATTTTCATTTCTTCTGGCGCCTGCACTTAAATGCATCACTGACTAAAATGACACGAAACACACGGCATTATACAAACACAGTTGTACACCAACGCACAAAATTAGTTTAATAAATATATGCCCTTAGGTTTGTACTTTGTTTTTCCGCCATCTTCAAGATTTATGCCACAGATAACTAATCAGCAAGACGCTACTGATTTTGTTACATCGATATTAGTAACAATAAACAAACTGGGAAACCGCATTGCAACAGATCTTAGTATTAATTGTAAATAATTGACCATAACAAAAGAAAATAATGCAAATATTTTCTGAAAAAACTTTTGGGCTGATTTAAACTCAACATCACACTAATTCCCATTACTCGTTAAAAAAAGGCATCTCGAAGGTTCATAGTAACTCTCATGGATTAAGTGACTATTTAAATAAAAATCATCAGCCAAATCACAGTACGCCGGATGTTCTGCGCTCACACATCCGAGCATTGCACCAAGATTGGACCTTCTCTGCTAGATAACACCAGCAATTCTCCACGTGGACTTTGACTATCTCTTTAATTCCACCCCAACAGCGTTTTTATCCACCTTTTATTCGAGCGCCATTTTAAGGTGACTTTTTTTCCCAAGAAGTCTTGAACCTTTGTAACTGGTAACTCCAGAACTGATTTTCCATACGTCTTTGCGCTGCCCTAGTTTTCCCCTGTTGTACATTCAGTCAGTCTCCAGGTCACGCAGCGGTAAGTTTCAAGGGGAAGAATGCAATGTACATAAACTATTTCATTCAAATTTGCGAGCATATTTGATATGAGGAACGCAGATTGCTTCCCGTAAGTTTACTAACCCAGGTTGACACGACAAAAATTTTTTGGTCTCATCTCCCTTCATATTTAGAAGATGACCAGGATAGATATACCTACCAACATTCTCTGAAGATATAGACTATTTCTTTGTATGTTACCACTGTGACTCAGTTTCTATACGTATTTTTTGTTTTGGACAGATCCATCATCCAGCTAAAAGAGTTCTAACTTCTAACATGAAACTCTACGCAGCCTTCCATTTAAAATATTTAACATCTTTAATAGACTATAGTTGTTCTCGCAGCTATCGTCCTCGCAGTTTGGCCATACTGTGTTAACAACAATCACCTGGTGTCAGACAGAAGGCCGTCGTCCTGACAAGAAGAAACTTCAAGAAGACGATACTATCGGGCAAGTAACCAGGTTAGTGATCACACGTCCGATAGTCAACCAATCAATATCTACTCGGCCACCCGATATGGAACTTTGGCGTCATCTGCGGGACTCAAACCCTGCAGAGTTCCATCCCAGTTCATTACTCAAGTGGTTAAGACTTGCATAATGTGATTCAAAATCATCACCAAGAAAGTGTATTCTACTTTTGCGAGGACCACTTTAATGTAAGCATATAACAATCCTTGTGTTAGTCTACTAATCAGAAATAACCGAAACAACTGGTAATATTACGTATAAACTTTTCAAAATATTGGTCAAAAAAGGCTCATGTCTTCTATATTTCAGTTGGAAACAGTATAAAAGATTATATACAATATTAACAGGATCAGTAAAATAATCGAATGTAATCAAACTATCCACCATTCAGATTCAATTTTTTTTTTTTTTTTTTTTTTTTTTTTTAAGATAAAGGATGTGCTTAATCCAAGAGTCCGAAAGTATTTGAAAAAATAGGTAGGTAGATAATTAAATATACACCTTAAAGTTCTAACTTTCCTAAATTCGAAAAGAGTCACGGTTCCATACAAAGAATTTTATCACAGTCATTATACTATCCTCATTCACAAAATGGTCTTCTATATTTAGTTCCTTGTAATTAAAAACAGAGATATAAAACTACATGAAAACTGCAAATATGCGCAAAATTAATACTTTCTTTGATTTCTATTAGACTGACGCAACATTTGAAAAATCATGGAGGTTAGCGTGTTTCGTCACTTTATAAAAATTTAAAAATAATTTTTAAATTTGAATTGATTTTCTAGTTTTGTAAACAAAGGGCTATATTTTTGTGTTTCTTATTGCATAAACAAACGTAATAGCATGTTTTCATAATTTAATGAGCATGGTATCAAATAGACTATCGTTCAAGAATCTGAACAGCTATTCAGGCTATTTAGTCCTGTAGTTTATCACGGAACAAAGATAAATCCCAAAAAGCTTCAAATTGGAAACAATGATTTTTATGCTTATAAGATGGATTTTGGATGGCATGAATGTAACTTTAGACGTATATTACTTGTTAAAAAGTTAATTCAGCGGAGCATATTGAAGAGGAGGTAGGGAAAAATCTCCAATTCTGTCTTTTGAAGAGGTTTAAACGGGATGTACCAGAGAATTGATGGAAGTCGGCTACCAGACCTTCATCAGCTGCTTTAACCGGCAATTTGACATGGCATGTTGAATCGCCGCAATACTGGTCACGGGAAAATACTATGACCCTAGCATCAAATCGTTTGCACAACGTGCTGCCCGTCGTGATCAAAATTTGTAGGTAGTTTGCCATAATCATAGGTGATTACCCTACACGAAACGCTAAAATATTAGCATGTAGCGTGCAGAATATAATTTATATATCTTACAGAAATATGGAAAAGTTATGCTTCCGACCCTGAATGACCTCAACGAGAGTTTCCGCTGACAACTCGGATTTATTAGTCACCTGTCCTTTTAAAACATAAAAAGCACAGCCTCTGGACAAATTAGAAGAGCGCTATAAAGGAAATTTCCTTGAGACTCTTTACTTAATAGTGTTAGCATGGCCATACATATTGAGTAACTGGTAAAAGCGGGGCACATAGTATTATATGTGTAAAATTTTATGGAGCAATTTTGGTAACTGTTATTGTGCATGAACTAAATAAATATTATAGAAACAATTACGAGTAGTGTTTAGGAGGTAAGAGAGGACAATTACCTTAAATTGGAATATTATTTTAATCATAAAAGGATAAGATTTTTTTGTGGTATGTAAGAGGAACAAGGATTGAGTTGAATAATCAGAGATTAGCTGAAAGCTATAAAAAAAATTAATAGAATAATGAAAGGGAAATTGCGGATTAATTCTAAGTTGGTGGTTACGGTAATCGTCATCGGGCTGGGTCTAAAATTTATTTTTAACGATTCCAAGTTCATATTATCTATTCGTTAGGAAAAATTTATCAACCGACTCTTTTAAATTGTCAGTTATGTTTCGAAATTTGCTAGCTTGGACTACATTTTTTAACTTCTACAAATATTATGACAAAGGCATATCTATTATAAGGTCAATTAAATACATATAAAAAAAATCAGCTACAGAAATCCTTTCATGACAGGAGATGAGTCCAATTAAATGTCTAGCTATCAAAACTGAAAGATTTACTACATTTAATTCTATCACAGTTTTTATCCCAAATGGCCATGTTAGTTAATTCACATTTTTTTAATGCGTTGATTCTTCTCTATTAGTTTTTAGCTTATAAGCGTCCTTGTGAATAAGTTATTATTAGATAATTTAAGACTATGGGCACATTTTACAGTTAGGGCCGCTTGTTTCTAAGGTTACGCTCAGTTAAATAAACAAATAAATAATGCCTATTTTTCGTGCCAATTTATGTTCTGTAGCTGTTTTAAATCATGTGTATTTGTTGTATCGTCGACGGCGTAGGTTGTTTGGTGTGAGTTTTCTCTTTTAAAGAAGATTTCAGTGGTTTTGTTGCAGTGATATGGAAAATGGGTACGATGAGGACGTCTTTCAACACTTTGGTGCAATTTATTGGGACAGAAAGACATAAGTTTAGAAAATGAAAATCAGTGATCCATAAGTCCCTTGATGATGCATGGAGAGACATATATAGGACGTAGAGGAAAGAAAACAGAGAGAGCTGGAGAATACTGGTAAAAAGAAGTCAATAAGCAGATGAGATTATACTAGGTCTGGCCAATACCTAAATACTCTTGGTAAATTTAATGGATTCTTTCAGATATGATTACAGACAGACAGACATTTAATTGGTCCCACCTCCTGTGATGAAATGATTTCTGTTGCTGATTTTTTTTATATGTATTTAAGTGACCATATAATGGATTTTCATGTATAAGAAAAGTGCCGAAAATCATTGTATTCCTCCTAAAATCGTGTGCAATACCATTTTGCCCAGTAAAATGCAGCACCCTGACGTGACGTTGACTCATCAAGTCGTTGGTAGTTCACTGAAGAGATACTTTTCCGTGCTTTCTCCACAACCGTCCATAATTTTGAAACTGTTGCCAGTGCAGGACGTTGTGTACGAACAGGCCTTTCGCTCATGTCCCAGATATGTTCTACAGGATTCGTGTCTGGCGATCTACGTGAAAAATAATTTCCCGAAATTGTCCAAAATGTTCCTTAAACCAATTTTGGCCCATTGATATGGCGCATTATGGTCTTCACAAAATCCATCATTGTTTTGGAACACGAGGGCCATAAATGACTATGTAGTAGTCACCGTTTCGTTTCCCCGTTTCTTTTACCAGTTTAATAACTGAACTGGAAGTTCCACCGTTGTCATGATTGGGAAAACCACTGTTTGGGGCCAGAACCTAAATAACCTGCTGAAATGTAACCTCTGATTCTTACTTGATGTGCTTTTTTCTTCAGGACGATCTTTTTCTTCTGAGATATTCTGTATAATAAGTGCTAACTTGAGCCTGTAGGATGCAGCTTCTATTAACTTTGAGATCCGTTAGTTGTTTGAAATATGAGTAAAATCTTATTTATTCTTATGACAACAAAGATTTCCATACAACTTCAGACATGATAAATGCCAAAGCTGATAAGTCTATTACCAACGCTAGCCACTGAATATAATATCCCTCTGGCGTATAAACTGAATCCACCAATAAGCTAACAGTATAATCTGGTATAGTCTTGGCGTAGCGTGAGTGTACTAGACCGAGGTGGTCTTCAGTTAACTCTTCCCTCACTGGCTAATAATAAGACATAATACAGGTAACGTCATGCCGAGTTAAAAACTCTGACGTACATCGCGGTGATCACCTTTGACATTGAACTGCCGTATTGCCCATAAATCAACATTTGTCTATACGTGCAACATACTCTGTGTGTAAAGAAACTGCAGCAGTGCATCCTTTTACTTCACTTTATGCCTTTACAGGGCAACTGCCTATATATTTCCAATAAAAATGTATGCAAATGAGAACAAATATTGATGAAAAATTACATATTACAGCTGCAAATGGTCTCCAAGTTACTGAACATAACCATTTACAGTCACTGGTTGGTTCAGCACTAACAGAGGTAGCAGCCAATGCAATATAAACACAGCTCATACCAGGATCCGTCAGCTTTTACCTTTCTGACAACCAGGGTCCATGACCTAGTGCGGTCTGCATCACACTCCATCAGCTCTTACAACTGGAATCGTAACTCATCTGAGCACACAAAATTCTTCCAGTCGCCTAGGGTGCAACCGATATGTTCACGAGCCAAGGAGACGTGCGTCTGTGGGTACTCTCAATGCCGAGCACAAATCTCCCCACTACCACGGGACGCGGAAGTGACGTCGCAATGACGATACGTGTAACTTCTTGGTAGAAAAACAGACATGTGAATAACTGATTTAATTTCGTTATTTCTGTGGTTTACTGTAACAACTTATTTGATGGAATTACTATAATTGCGTTATTATGTTTGACGCACATTGTTGCCGTAATTGAAATGATATTTGATAGAATTAATTATATTTTACTTCTAACACTGTTGTGGATTGTAAAGCAGCGTTGTCATTTGCAGCTAAACAGGGTGTACTGGATATCGCGATTCCACTCATGGAGGAGGTAATATATGGAGACAATATAATGTTAAAACTGTGAAACCTATATATAAACTAGTTCCTACTGCGCACGCGCGGCTTGCCATAGGAATCACCCCAAAACATTGGGCTGTTTGCATTGTGTTGCTGCTGTGAACATTTCATTTTCTAATGTTTCAAAGTTTTATAATGCCAAGTTGTGTTGCATACGGTTGCACAAACAGACAAGATAGGAAAACAACATGGAATACCGTTTCGTAACTAAATCACATTGTAATTATTGTTCTTGAACTGTTTGATAGATAACTGCAAGATAGAGTCTATCGCTATAAATTTATTAATGCTCTCAAATTTCTTGGTGTAGTGTAGGACAATCAGCATAGTTACTACTTTTCACCTAAAAGGCTAACCTATAGTAAACAAGTATTGAAAGTCTAATTTAAGCGGGCCAAGTTACATAGCGATACAGTGAATGTGCATGCTTTAGTACAGTTTCGGTTTACACTGAAAGTGTCAATGAAATTAATTGTGATAATTTGTGCTGTGTGAACTACTAAACTTGATGAAGCAAACGTTGCTGTTACCCGAAATATAGTTCGCGATGCATTTCATGTGTTTAGATCTGTCCACATAGTTTGATTTTGTGTGCGGCAATATTAATGGAAATTGTGGGTAGTTTGAAATGCGCGTGTACCAGAAGGGTACATACAATCTATTTATATTAGTGTACTAACCATCATGTTAGTGACAAAACCTGTATCACATCTACATCTACATCTACATATATACTCTGCAATTCACAAAATTGTGGGTGGGCAGAGGGTGCTCTAGCACCAAAGCTAATCTCTTTGTTGTGCATTCCAATCCCTAATGGTACGAGGGAAAAAAGAATTCATATAAGAATCAGTGCGGCACCTTATTTCTCTAATCTATCTTTCCTGTCATTCCGCTCAAATAGGTTGGTGGACGAAGTATTTCACTACACTCGTAAGTGAAAGTTGGAGTACGCATGTTTACCAATAAGTTTAAACGAAACGTGCGTCGTCTATCTACCAGAGCTCCCAGCCTAGTCTACTAATCAGTTCTGTGACGCTTTCATAAGGACTGTAGCAAGCGGTCACGAATCGAGCGGCTCTTTCTCTGTACTTTTCTCTATACTTTCGATCAACCCCTTACGAAACGGATCCCAAATGGCACAAACAGTAGTCCAAATGTGGACGCACAAGAGATTTGTACGCTATCTCCTTTGTTTGTTCATTACAATTTTTCAAGATTTCGACCTAGGAATCGCAGCCTAGAATTAGCTCTACCTACCTAACGAATTAATGTGTAAGTCCCATTTCATGTTCCTTTGTACTTTTACTCCCAAATATTTCATAGAATCAATCCTATCATAACTGTAATTGTTTACCTCGTATTTCTGAACAATGGATTCTTTTTGTTTAGTTATGCTCATTGTCTTGACACTTTTTACAATTTAGCGTAAGTTGCCACTCAGCGCACCATAGCCAAAATAATATCCAGATCACGCTGAATTTGCTAAGCAATCGGCCAAATTCCTTACTTCCCTATAAATAACCGCATCATCAGCAAACAATCTAAAAAAGGCTTGTACTTTGTCTCCGAGATCGTTTATAAAAATTAAGAAAAGAAGTGGTCCTATTAGCACTTACCTTGAGGTAAACAACACCGATGTAAACATTCTAAGATTAGAAAGAACTTCCTCCTTCACATGACGACATACTGAGATAGACCAGTTAGAAAAATCCTTATCCATTAGCAATAGCTGATTCCGATATACCAGTACGATCGTGAAGCTTCGCTAAAAGGCGGTCGTGTAGGCACAGAGTCAAAGGCTTTCTGAAATCTAAAAAAATTGCATCTACTTGTGAACCTGCATCAATAACTTTCATTACGTCGTGTGTAAATAGGGCCAGCTGTGTTTCACATGATCTTTTCTTCCGAAATCCGTGTTGATTTGTTGTAAGCAAATTATTATCTCTAGAAATTTCATAATGTTCGAGCATATAATATGCTCCATAACTCTACTACAAACAGATGTTATAGATATTGGACGATAGTTTCCAGGATCACTTCGATCACCTTTCTTGAAAATCGGAGTTACTTGCGCGATTTTCCAGTCTGAAGGTACTTTTCGCTCTTCTAATGATTTACTGAATATATCAGACAGAAATGGCCCGATTTCCGCCGCATATTCTGAAAATTCTTACTGGAATTCCATCTGGGCCCGGTGCTTTCCCCCACTTCAGGAGCTCTAATTGCTTTATGATACCTGCAGTATCTATCGTAATGATTCCATCACCAACTCGACACGGCGTGGGAAAACGGGAACACTATCCTTATTTTCATCAGTAAATGAATTTTTGAATACAGTATTTAGTACGTTAGCTTTATCGCGGCTTTCATTAACCTCTGAACTTCACGAATTAGTGCTGGAATATTGCTATTGGTACAATTGACTTTTCGTACATACGACCAAATTTCTTTGGGTTTTCTGTGAGACTCTTAGAGAGAGAGTTGGAATGAAAATCGTTGAAGGCCTCACGCATTACATTCTTAATACGTCCTCTTAACTCAGCTAAGGTTTCTAAATCGCTGCGACACCCCTTCCTTCTTGAGCGTGCGTGTATCCTCCTTTGTTTTTTGAGTAATCTTTTGACTTCGCATGTGTACCACGGTGGATCATCCTCCCCATTTATTATCCGCTTCGGTATATGTATACCATACCTTCCCTGACTATTCGTATATATCGATGCCACATCTCTTCAACGGTGTCCTTTTTTGACTTGAAGTTATGGTAATTATTCCTCAGGTAGGTTCTAAAAGACTCCTTAAGGCCTTACTGAATTTGTATACAATCCACCGTTTTCCTCCTTTTTCGCTTGGTCATTATTCTGATAGTTGCAATTACCGCTTTGTGATCGCTTGTTCCTGTGGTCGTTGAAATTTCGGTGAATAATTCTGGCCTATTGGTAACCAGCAGATCTAAAATATTTTCGCTACCGTTATGACACCGCGTAGGTTCATTAACTAGCTGCTCGAGATGATTATTTGAGAACAATTCGAGAATTACTTCAGAATCTACCTTATCCCTGCTACCTGTAATGTGAACATAATTACGCCAGTCAATATAAGGCAGATTGAAGTCGCCTCCTAGAATCATTGCATGATCCTGAAAACGGCTATACTATTTACATTATTTCTTAACTCCTCGGCGATAGCTATGTCGGAATCGGGTGGACGGTAGAAGGCGCCTATTATGAGTTTTGTCCCAGCAACTTTGAGTTTAATCCATATGATTTCACAGATCGTATCGACTTCTATTTCATTACATGGGAGAGATTTACTCACAGCTATAATACCCCACCTCCATGAGAATGTAATCTGTCTTTACGAAAAACATTCATGCTATCTTTAAAAATTTCGGCGCAACTTATTTCCGGTTTTAGCCAACTTTCTGTACCGATAACGATATTTGCTTCTGTGCTACAATAATGCTATCAAGTTCCGGTTGTTTGTTACAAACGCTTCTACAGTAAATTACGAGAACTTTTAACGGTCGAGCTTCTGGACTTTTGATTATATGGTATGAATATAAATCCACTGATGTTGCTAGCAAACTTACATAGGCCACTAACAGTACAATATCTTCTGAGTAAGCTCAGAAGCTTTTTTTTTTTTAAGTTCTAAACATTGACTTAACCGAACCTAACCAATTGGAGACAGCATATCTCGAGAACTAAGCGGGATATCGAAAACATATATTCTTCACTTTCGAGTTATCTCGTCGTGTTACATAAGAATCTATAAACAAATTTGTCCTTAGGGAATTTTTTCTTCTGAATTTCAACCAGAAACTCCTCTCCTTTGAGGCAGTATATTCTCGAAAACTAAGGACGATACCAAAAAAAAAAATTATTCTTCATTTTGATCTGTCTCGTCGAGTTTCATAATCATCCATCATCAAATTGCGGTGCTAACGGTTGTCGTATGATTCCTTGAGGTTTTTTTTTTTTTTTTTTTTTTTTTTTTTTTTTTTTTTTTTTTTTTTTTGCCTATTCCCGTGTTGCTCTGGCTGACCAATATGGCGACCTCCCCACCCCACTTCTCTCTACCCGGTTTCACTCCAGTGCATAGTGAAGATCCCTTGCGTCGTCTCCATACATTCCTTCCTCCAATACAATACAATACATTCATTTTCATTGATCCCAATATAAGAGACTGGCTCTGTGGGATGTGGAAAGTTGTCAATTTACAGATAAACAGTTGCATAACAAAATAATAAGTACACCACTAGATGTACAGTCATAGTATACATGGTACATTAAACACTTTATTACAAAATAATACGTACACCAGAAGATGTACAGTCATAGCATATATGGTACATTAAAAAAAATTCCATAACAAAATAATACATACACCACAAGATGTACAGTCATAATATATATGGTACCGTAAACAATTATGTAACAAACTAAATACATATACCAGGAGATGTACAGTCATAGCTCAGTCATGCTATGATTCCAATACTATAACATTCAGTAATATCGTTGTAATACTGCTGTAGTCAGTCGCAAGACGTATTATTTTCGAGCAGTAATTGCGTTGTAATACCATTATTATCAAGCAAAAATTAGGTTTTAATAGAGCCTGGACCAGCATGAAACTGTTAAATGTAATTCGGAAAGAATTTCTAGCCGAGTCTTGCATTTGGCTACTGCTGTATTATGATGCCAACTCCTGGCAGAATCGCGATCTCCAGTAATCCCGCTAAACATGTTTTATATTGTGGAATAGTATAGCTTTTTTAAAATTGAAAAACTGAAATACAGAAGATGTGAAGAGTGACGTCGCAGAATACGCTGTTCCCACTGTCTGATGCTGCGAGAAGACGCTTTCTGTGGTAGTTCTGTAGGTTCTAGCAGAAAAACCCATATTTCTCATAATTTTTTTATTTGAGACTGATTTTAGAGCGTCACGGTAATTTTTAGAATTTATTCTGTCGATCCACTTCGGAAAACGCTTCTTTTCAGCTCTCTTGAACAGGAGCGGAACATGTAAACACAGTTACTAAAGGAAATTCATATGATGATAACTAATATAATTCAACTAGTTTCGCGAAAGTTCCGAAAGTGGTACAACACCCGGTAATTATGAATCATATTTTAATTACCGTCAATGTGGTGAGAAAATTATTATTTTAACACAGTGACTCTGTAGCAAATTAGGTAGCTAAGCTTAAAGGCAATTAATAATTGGATGCTGGAAATACTAACACTGCATCAACATTTAGTGCTGTCAAAAGAAGTCTTCAAAAATATCACAGTGACTAAAAGTGTATTAAAATTTGATCTAATTATACTTCTTTGTTGTTTTATATAAAGTTCTTAAAATCTTCTTTCAGGGTATCATCTGGTTTCTTGAAAAGTGAATGCACCTAGCACTGCTTTTTGGTGGAATAGAATCTTTGAGATATTTGCAGGAGAGCTGGTGGTATCATCTGAAGCATTGCGTAATGTGCACTGGAAATCTTGAGATGATGCTAGAACTTTTGATTTTTCAAGTGGGCACTCAGCATGGTTGCAAAGACCTTCATAACTAGCATTAGTTAGCTGATAAGGCATAAATATAAATCGAATCAAGGAGAAATTGGAGTTTCCGACATTTATCCACCTTATTAACACGAGGACGATCAGATTTCCTGGATGCAACGACATCTTGGGCTTCCTGTTCAGAACAATATGTTGCTTCTTCATTATACAGTTCTGGTAGCTGTAAATTAACTAATTTATTTTACTAGGCATTAGTTCATTCCATAATATTACAAAATGTGTCACTCTTTCATGTGTTTCAGACACCTCATGTAGAGTTCCAGAAGAAACAATCAAAGTTCTTACTTGTGAAAACAACAGTAATAATCAAATTAATTAATTACTAGCAACCAAGACCAGTCAAACTTCAGATCTTTGTTTGTGCTCCTATAAACTTATCAGAGGAAACAATCAGCTGATCAGTATGTGTCTGATGAATGAAAAGCAACTAGTGCATTTCACCTGATTCAAAAGGCTTCAATTTGAATGTTTATAAAAATTCACTTGTATAGTCGATGCCATTCAACTATGCTGTCAGAGCTATGTGAACATTAAAGATCAATTATTACTTATTCTAGTGAAGTTGTGTACAAACATGTCATACCACCAGTTAGCATTCTCCTTTGGTGTTAGTGAACATTTTGTGAGCAATGTGTTGGTTAAATGAAATATATAATGCTTTCAAAGAATTAAATTACTGGGGTATGTACAAATAGGTGGATGGAGAATATGACATTGTTATGATTGTACTGAGATACCAATACACAGTAATGGTTACCTTGACCATGCTGAAGCCACATACTCATATTACAAAGGTGGTCATACTTTCAAAGCACTTGTAGGTGTAAATGAGTCTGGATTAGCATTATATTGTTCTAATTTATATGTTGGAGCAAAATCTGATCATCAAATGGTAGAGTTATCAGACATGATCTTTTAAAAGAATGATATTTAATTCTTCTTGGCAAGGGTTTTTTAATTAGTGATTTGTTTGAAACCAAAGGAGCCACTCTTAACATTCTGTCTTTCTGAGGGAGTTATAAGATCCAATTGTCTAGCAAGGTTATCGCAAATCGGCGTATTGTGGTGGAACAAGTCATTGGGAAAGCTAAAAACTATGCTATTTTACGTCAGGCAATGACAGTGTACACATGGCATTGCAAATAAGATATTTTACATTGTTTTCAACTTTTGTAACTTCAAACGATAAACGGTTTGATTCCCACCATTGTTTCTAAAATTTTAAAGTTTTTTTTATTGTATATGAGCCACTATAAATGAAAAATTGTAAGTTTCTTCAGTTCCAACTTTTTTTTTTTTTTTTTGAATGCGTGAAACAGTTATGTTTTGAAATCTCCATCACCTTTTGTTTACAGGTTTTTTCCTACTTAGATGCCAAAATAAAACAATTGTGGTTTACAAAAAAAGAGTATTTATTGTATTACAGTTGCCATTTTTTTCCATTCTGCAAAAATTATGTTTTCTCAAAAATAAGTTATTACAGAAATTATTGGGTAATAATGTTTAACATGTACCCTAAGGACAAGAAGTATAAGAAACTATTCACAGATTTAATTTTAAATTCTGTCAGCAGTTTTGGTAAATTATTCATCATTCACCTTGGTAAATTATTCCTATTCTTGATTCCTTATTTGTGAAAGAAAATCTTACTGAAATTACGTGCCAGGTTGTGGTCATGATCATCTTTTCCCTTCCATGCTCTACTCTAAATTCTTCCGCCAATATCTTTCAACACTTCATTCCTTGTACACTCTCAGCACTCTCTTGAACCTTCGCCTGTCTTCCAATTTGTCCCAATCTAGTTCTATAATCATATCAGTTACTAATTGCACACTGCAGCAATGTTCACAGAAAATAATAAACACAATAATTTAGGCTACATAATAAAGCAATGCAGAATGATTAACCAGTATTTAAAATAAATGTCAAAACCATCCACTCAAGTTAGTGACTATGCAAATAGATGGTGGCTCTGACGAAGTCGTCAACTTTGAAAATTACTACATAATAAAAAAAACTTTTACATTTATAAGGAATGATAAAATTTTAAAATTGAGATCATCACATGAATAGGACACAATATTAGTACAAAAAATATTTACGAAATGTTCCTTCCATAAAGACAAACAAGAGTTGTGCCATAATGAGGTTTAGACTAAAATGGCAGTCTTCTCAATAGATTAATAGAACAAAATTACTAATCTTGATATTGTGATTATATAAATTAAGAAGAACTTTTTAAAATAAATATATTTCTTTCATAATAATCAACTCTTTCAAAAATAAAGCTGTTATTGCATCATAGTAAAAAACTTTTGAGGGCAAAAGTGGGTTGGAGGAGGAAGGGAGAAGGATGGGTATGTAGGGAGATTGCTACCAGAGCACACGTTCCGTCACAATTTATCAATTAATGATAATAATAATAATGTTTTGACATTGCATGAAATACAATTATGACAATCTTCAAGAATTTGAACCTTGGGCTTGGAAAAGAGGCAAAAATACGCGATGATAGTGGCGGCTAAACACATTTATCAAACGATTCTTTTAGGATCTATTTAAAAGAATATACTGGACAAGAATTCTCTTTGTTATCTAGATCACAAAATCACATTTGACAAATCCAGTGACTACAATCTGAGCATGCATTTGTGCATAATACCTTTTGTTCATCACTTTTCCATATGCAGACACAAGGGCACAGCAATGGTTTGTCAAATCACACACTGTATGGGAATTCAAACTCAACTATGGTCTTTCCATCCTCAGCAATGCCATCTGGAGTAACACCAAAGTAATCTCATTCCTTACTTTGGAAGAGTAGACATGATTTTTCACCTGTTGGATAGGTAAACAGCATTTTTTTAAGTCAGAACATGGCTATAAATCTCTATTCACACCTCAAGAATATAGCACAAAATATCAGTTGGGCCTATGGCTGAGACTGAGGACTGGCCATATGTAATAACAAAATCATTTAAATAAAAGGCAAAAAAAAATCACATTATTACCTTCAACCCCATCAGCTTCTAATTAGATCTCCTGGCAACTTTTTCTTTTTGAAGTCCCCATTTTACAGATGGTACATTTTTTATGCTTTGTGGGTTTAGTTGTCTCCTGGCTGGACCATCACAGAAATTACCCGCTACAACAAATATTTAATTTTACAATGTTTCTAAAGTGACCACATAAAAGTTAGATCAACAATTATATAAGTAAGAAAACTGCTAAAATATTTATTATTATGACAGTTCATACTTAACACACTACAGTGTGCAGAATTTCAAAGACCATTCATCCTGTTATCATTTTTGCCTGGGCTGAATTCCATTCAACACTGTAGGCTTGGTCGCTTCTCCTCATTTCCAGTGTACAGTTTGATGGTCCAGGATCACTGCAGGAGGAGGTGTGCCATGAAGGTGCAAGTAATAATGGGATTCATAGGCTCTATGGCAAGCAGCATACCATTGAACATTTCTTCTTGAGCCATTTTGATTCGATTTGCTATGGTCTGTACGTTTGATATTTCACTTGATTTCAAACAGTCTGCTTGTCTTCCAGGTGTAGGCTCTCTCCACTACTGCAAATTAAAGTCAAACTTACATAACGCAAATTTAGGCAAATTATAGCAATTAATTCTACAAGCTCAATTTAACAAGCTCTTACCTGCGGCTGGCTAGTCTTGGAAACAAGCTCCCTGGATTCCCCACACAAGTCATAATGTTCTAAGTTGTAGCTTACTGCAGCAACACGTTTACATGCTTCAGACTACCCAGATCCAGATGGACATGGATGGCATGTAGCCTGACAAATTTCTCTGGATTCTCTATGGAGCACCATTTTCACTCTATAATCCGTGTTCTTTGTAGTTTCAGCCGTACACAAAACTATATTGAAGATAATCTCATCTGATACACAACTCATTAAACCCACCTTCGGGAAATTAGTACACTGCCTCCGGACGCACTACATCAACTTCAAATAATGTTTTATTGATGTTTGTAACAAATACTTTGGCCTAAAATCAGACATTTATATATTTTAAAAATGAATTCAAGCGGTTCAACAAACGAGTAGAGAAAGGCCGACAAGAGGACTAAATTCAACGGTAATTTCAAGGTTTAATTCGCTTTGATCTTGAGAATTCTCATCCGTTAATCAGTTCTTGTTTCGTGCACTTCCACAGATCAGACGCACTCTGTCATAAACAAAAACAAACTCTTAGTGTGGTGGCGCTGAAACTCTATACCAAAGAATTTACACGTCGACGTCACTTCCGCGTGCCAGGTAGTGGGGAGATTTCTACACGGCATCGAGTGTACCCACAGACGCTTGTCCAAGGAGAGCTGTTGCAGCCGATGGCGTTTTGTTAGCAGAGGCACTAGCGTCGATCTTATGCTGCCATATCCCATCAACACCAAATTTCGTTGCACTGTCCACTCGGATAAGTCTGTCATACGTCCCACACTGAGTGTTGCTGTACATTGACGCAGAGTTGCCTGTTTATCAATATTAACACCTCGTCATTGACTTAGCTGGTCTCGATAATTAGGTAGACGTAGTCGGCCACTGCGTTGTTCATGGTGGGAGTTAATACCGGAAATTACATATTCACGGAGCGCTTCCTGACAGTGTGGATCTAGGAATTCTGAATTGACTAATAATTTTCGAAATGAAACGCCCACTGCATCTAACTCCAACCACCATTACGCGTTAACTAATTCATGTAGTGCGGCCTTCATCAAGTCAGAAAACTTTTTACAATATGAACGAGACTAAAAATGAAATCTTCGACACTGGACGGCACATTTATACGTTTGTTCAGCAGTGTTACCGCCATCTGTATATTTGCATCTTCCCATCCCATGACATTTGGCACATCAGTATACTGTATTTTCTGTTTTTAAAGAAATAAAGTCACTTGACCTTGTTGATCATGAAATTCTCACGAAAACAGTAAAGTATTATGTTCAAATGGAATTGTTAATAAATAGTTTAGCTATTAACTTTTGGACAGTAAGCATCTTTGGAATATTTTAATGCTGCTTTATGTAGTTCACTACTTCTGATATACGATTCATGCGATGTGGAGTTCACTCTCAAGTGGCGCGTCAAGGTCATATTCCCCTCGCACCGCGCCTCACCTCACCACCCCCTCCCATTGCCTTCCCATCCGAGCACACTGTTGCCTACATGCAGGCAGGAGGCATTGCCATATGGCGCAGTATTGTCGTGTTTGTAACAATACATCATTAAAAAAACTCTGTATGTGAAATAAAGCCCCGTCTCTAAAGACCTCGCTGTTAAGAGACGTTAAGCAGTTAAAAAAATGGAGTCAGATAGTTATATTAGGTGAAAGCAAAAACAAAAATTTCTGATGTGTATAATTTTTTCAAGTTAACCCTTTCGCGGCAAAATAGTTCTGGCAGCCTAACAAACCAAATTAATCTTAAAAACTATCTAGAACTGTCTTCTTAATATTATGGAGAAGAGAGTCCAAGTTTCTCTCTTTGTTTTTGCCTATACAAGGAGGTGGGAAGTAATCTTCCCAAGGGCACTTCTGGGAAGTAATAAAAAAGCTCGTTGTGTGTAAATTTTCTTTTTATTTATTGACATAAAATGTATAATATATACACAAATATGCTCCTTTCACTTCCAATATAATTTTCTGAAGCAGGGTTCACTGCATACAGGTACATCACATGTTGTGCACATTTACCTAGTGAGTTTTTCAGCAACTTTAGTTCTGCAATTTCTGCACCTTCTGTAAGTGTTACTTACAATTGGTTGATGTGTCCCTACACCTATCAATCTTACATAATCAGGCATTTTCCCTCTTTTTGTCAGAAATGCTCTCTTGCAGCCATACCGTTTTCTACAAGAAAATCCTGCAATCAACTGCCTGTATGTCAGTTGATGATAATTACCGGAATTACTTTTGTTTTGTTTCCATAAAAGGTGTTTATTATTGCTAGATCCAATAAAAACTAGAAGATCCTGTGCCACCACTCGATAGAACGCATTCCTACTGCATATCGTTCCCTAAGCTGGTCAGATCTGTCCACACCTGCCATAATTTTGATGTAACAATCCACCACTAATTTGTTTTTGATATTGTGAAAATGCGAACAGTCACTTCCCCTTTCCTCATTACTTTCTTCTGAATCTGAAGACTCTCCACTAGTATTAGGAATTGCAGGCATACTTATATCAATATCTGTCTCTGTAACTTCATCCTCAGATTTACTGTTTCTATCCATATGTGAATCATACAAAGCATTCAGTTCATCTGGAGCTTCAGGACTTTTTCTCCACATCAGAATCATCATGAAAATAATATCTCATACACCACATCTTGATCCCTTAGGTTATTCAGGTCCAAGTATTCAGACATCTGAATGTGGAATAAGCAAATAAATGATAGCATACAAGGCAGGAAATATATCACTATTATTCGAATGTGTGCGACTATAATTATAATATGAAATGTTAGGGCCATAGCAATAAATATTTGTACATGAATTATCAAATAATAGGTTAGGTTCACAAACAGAACATCGATATATAATTATATTTGATATATATAAAACCTATTCAGTGCAAATATGCCCAGCAAGTAATTGAGCTTCTCCAAGTAATACTAACAAGGTACAGTGCCGTGGGAAGATTACTTCCCACTCGAAAAAATTAACTTTACAAATTACATGTATAATATTTTCTTGTGTGCAACACTTGAGAATATTGCTGAGGTACCTAATTATATAAATAGTATTCAGAATTTTTTAATGCTTTCCTTTAATAACAATTTAAACGAAAAAAAAACAGCAATTTCGTCCAACACAGCTGGAAAATGGACGCAAATTTCACAATGATCATCAAGAAATTTGCGTTGCACAGACCACAATGTAAAAATGCACCATAAAGCGATTTTAACATGTTTCTTCAAGCTTCTGATAGATGGCAGCACTTGTCAGAGGTGGTAAATGCACTTCCCTCAAAAGCTTTACTTGAATTTGTCGAGTGGGAAGAAGGTTTCCCACCGCCCACGAAAGGGTATACTTTTTAGGGAACCGCAAAAAATTACAGCAGAGGTGTGTGGCGTATTTTTACGAAACTTGCAGCGTGTATGTAGCGAAGCCAAGCTTAATGTTCCAGGGCCATCCTTTTCTTCTCCAAAGAAAAAGATTCGCCCACAAAAACCGGTCATAGAGATGAATGACTTCCGGATAGAATTTTATGATCGAGGCGAATATCCAACCATAAGGAAATTGAGGGTCAGCACATCATGGATTCGTTGAAGGCGCTTCAATATAAATTTCAATATAAATTTTCTGGCGACTGTCACCAAAAAGTGAAGTGTTCAGAGAATGGTTTTCTAACTTGCTTAAGAGTCTGGAAGAAGGATGTGTCTTCGTAATGAATAATACAAGTTATCACTCAAAACCCAAAGAAAAAATCCAGTCACTACCACTTTCATTTCAAAATTTATACGATGTGTCTAGAGAATTAACTTCCACTGGGAAACACCTCTAAAACTTGGATTTAATTCTCATAATGTCTTGCGCTTTTTTTAAAACTAAAAATGACTTGAAACAGTAAATTATATTCATTGATGTCATGAATATAATTTTTATCTTTATTAACGTGTATTTATTCGATGTAAAAGCCGATACTTAAATAGAATCCCCCCTTATTTAAGCCATTCTGCAGTTACTCCTTCCGATCCAGTCACTTTTCTGCCTTTTGTTTTGCTTAACGCTTCATTATTTCTTGTATCGTTATGTGATCTAGCCCTTCTCTTTCCGTAATTGGATCTTCTTGTGTCATCACTTTGTCACTAAACCAGAAGTTTTTGTGGTGTTTTATCCATTCTCGCAGTTCCATTACGTCTTTCTGTTCTGTTCAAACTCCCTATTATTTTAAAGAAAAAGTTCAAGCACCGATAAACACAATTTTTTATCCGACTGACAAATGTGTCTCAGCTTTTCTACATGCTTTCTTTACAATGGATATTGTTAAATTTCTCTTTTGCTTATAACATTCTCTTGTCTCATCTGTACCATTCTGTATAAATGCCAAATAAGCCTTCCGTTTTTCTTCATTCCATATGTAGTGGGTGCCTTAGTGGGCAAACTATGTTGTAATTATCTTTCATACCTTTATGATTAATAAAAGGGTATTTTTAATTTTAATTTTTATGAAAGAGTGAAAATTTATTAATTTTGCAAGAATCTCGATGTTAGTTGGAATTTAGGAAAATTGTCACAATATGACACTTATTTCTTATCATTGGCGATTACAAGTCTGGGAGAATTTACCGTTAACATTAAAACAAGTTATTAAAATCATAAAAGCAACGCTCAGAGGTACAATTAGCCGTCATGAGCAAGCAAACAATTGTATATTTACTTTTAAATCCATCTCAGAATTAAAATGCAAGAAATAATGACAATTGGAAACAATGAAAAATACAAGTTATGACGACCTCAGACAAAGGTGACTTTACAGTAAAAAGAAAATCATGGGCGCCACGAATGAACAATATATCATTAGAAAATAACTACTTCTGGCAAATTATGCCGCTAGCTCAGGGGAGTTTTCAATTACAAAGTTAGAACATGGATCTATCCTCTCAAAGTCGCTTAAGGGTTCTGTTTCACGGAATACACAAGCAGATGGCTTGGTCGTAATAAGTTACCATCGTAGTTCTGCGTCTGATGTCTGCGGTGTTCGGAGATGACCCACGGTATGTGAGACTGTCTCACAAGGCGGCTACAGACACTTCCTGTCTGTTAATGCGCATCATCGCATTAGTGGCGGTGTCGCCGTGATAAGCCTGCTCCAGCAAGCCGGCAGCCAGGAGTCGTACAGCGGCAGTTGGCGAGAGAAGCCAACTATCCAAGTCTACCTCAGACTAGACTCACCAAGATTCGAATGTCCAGCTCGTCGCTCTCTGGTCTCGAGGAAAACTTCTGGCTCCACCCCCTTGCAGTCTCGAAGATCAGATTTAACAGAAAATTCCCAGGATTTAAGTTATATGCTCATTTGGATTGGATCTTCAGGTTGGCACCTAATGTCACGTGATATCCTCGATATCTTATTTGCCCCGCGTATATCACAGAGCCAAACATATTCGGCTAAGTTCGCCGGGGTGAGAGCGTATTCGGGTGGCGGGTTTTTCGCAACGAGGCAGTGGCCTGTTGTGGGCTCCCCATCCCACGGTGAAAGCTGGCGAAACCCTTTATCCCTGACGTCCTGCCTTCGTGGCTCGGGAAGATCACGATTAGCTTCAAGCCTACTCAGCTCAATAATTCTTTAATATTCGCTTTAACAAGGTACATTGAATGTTAACCATTGCATTACAGTCCTCACTTGGAATCTTGCGTACTTTAGGAAATTACAACAAAAATCTACTTAGGTGGTCGCCCAAGATTTATGTAAATTACTCTACCATTATGATTTATATAATAAAAAATCCACATTAGAACGTGGCGACAGCGTGTCACGTTACAATATCTTAACACCCTTCCTGTTTATGATTATTCTTGCTGTGCCTAACACTTCACTGCTATTTTTTTTGACACTTTATTTTATGTTATGCCATTCTGTTCGTTTCAGCAATAGACATTTGGTCAGTCTTCTTTGTTAAAAATCTTTAATACTGCGTTCTTGCAACAACCCAAGTTTAAACATTTCAGAATACTTATCATCTTTCTTTTTTGTGTCATTTTTCCACCATATTGCCGAAAGTACTAATTTACTTATTAGAAGAAAGTGGTCTGTATATACATCACTACCTATGAAAATCATCCTGCTCTCTACCATGGATTTTGTTCTTTCACTAACTATAACATAATCAATCAAAGATCTCAGTCCTCCGGCACTCCATGTATATATATGGACCATTTTTTTCGGAAGAGGGTGTTCATAATACAGAATTTATTGTAACTGCAAAATTCTCTTAATTTAATCCCGTTCTTGTTAAGTCGATCTTCCGCAAAACTAGTAACCACGTTTTCAATTTCCTGATTCCCACTCAGGCATTAAGATCTATTGCTAAAATTAGATAGCCTAATTTATTTGTATGGTCAATCTCCATCTTTAATGTATGGTAAAATTCTTCTGTGTCACTCTCTCCTCCAATGCATATAGGCCTATTAATGTAAGATGTGCTCTAGGGATCTTTTTTTTTAATCTGCTTAACGTCTCTCTAAGAGCGAGGTCTTTAGAGACGGGAAAGGATGGGGGGCAAGGAATGGGAAGGAATTCGACGATGGCCTTTTGAAGGAAGCATCCCGGCATTTGCCTGGAGTGATTTGGGAAACCATGGAAAACCCAAATCTGTATGCCCGGACGGGGATTCGAACCGCCGTCCTCCCGAATGCGAGGCCAGAACGCTAGCCGTTACACAAACCCGCTCGTTCTAGGGATCTTAAATCGTGCACTGACTATTCTTTCATTTCCATACTTGTCTTCGACTTTTGGTATATCAGTGTTAACATGTATTTATTCATCTTTGGTGCATCTCAATTTTTTCTGCCTCCCTGATTACTGGCATTCTGATATTTTTTGGTTCTGTGTTCTTTTTCTAATTCTCTTTAGTGCTGAGACCTCCTACGTTCCAGGTGGCAATCTTCAAAGTACCCGAAATACCAAAACCTTTTCTCTTCCCGTAATTCATTGCCTGGTTGTTACCGGTGGAGTCATCCAGCGTTAATACCTGAAGCTTATAAGTAGTTGCTTTTTACGTAACTGGGTTATCAGCCCATTGTACAACCCCCAACCAGGGTTTTATTTCAGAGTTTTCATTCCCGTAGCCGGAGTGACCCAGTTTTAAGGCGACGGGGGCTCGACTTTCATTGTCTTCAGATTCTAATTTATATATTACATAGTAAACAAACCTACATGATAATGTGTCCATTCCTTCAAAACAGCACTTCCGTCTCTATTGTTATTAATATTCACAGTGCAAATCCTTCTTCTATTGGAAACAACGTGCTACAAATTGACTAACACCAACTGCGTGAATACTCAGTTGGTGCTGACAAATCTTTTGGTTGGGTTACACTTGACCACCCCGTCACAGACATATCACCTCTCTGACAGTTCTGTCCTTGACACTCAATTGATTAAAGCTATTTAAACAACACGACATCGCACAGTTACACCCAATAATATTAGTTTGGTTTCATTTTCTTTTTTGCTGTTTGTATATGGTGACAATGAGATTTCCGCTTAGTGAATGTGGAGAAGCTTACAGCGGAAGTTCAGAAATTTCCGATAGTCTACATTGTTTGGTTGTTATTAATTTCATCAACTGATTTCTACACACTTCCAGCTACATTAGACATTCTGAAATATAGATAGTATAATTCCAAAATATTGGTAAAATTTCGTTTCATCGTATATCAAATGATGTGGAGCACCAACACACTGCTAAGGATATTGTTGAACATTATTGAACTACATCACTCAAATAGACGAGATACTGACATTAGAGGAGCCAGCCGTCACTCGGCCGACTGATGTATCAGGTACGGTGCAATGAAGAGGCGATCAAATATGACCAAATATTATTTGTTTCCTAATATTACCAACCTGGAAACATGCAGTTTAACCCTTTCTGCCTCAGTGATTCCAATTGGAATCATTAAACTTTTTGCCTTTCATGGCCTGAACAGTATGTCCAAAAAATCCAGATATTATCCTCTTCCACAGTTCCTTTCTTTTGCAACAGATTACAACTGCTTGTTGTTTTATTATAATAACTTGTTGAAATGCAATTTTACATTGATTGTTGACATATGAATGGCGTCCCGACTACCGACAGCACTCGACCATTAATGAATCTGTCATGGACTTATATCCTGTGCAATAACCCTTCCAAAAATGGTTTTCTTTTACTTACATAATTAGAGAATAATATGCATATATTAATTTTTAGAATGCAAGCTTACAAGCTGAATATTTGAAGGCAAAAAGTATTGAATCCAATGCGCCATGAATAAACAGTACATTTCACTTATAACCTTATATTTCATCAGCAATCAGAGGGATATCCAATAAATTATTATGTTCCTTCTGACAACAGTTATATCTCTTGACGCATTAGTAAAAAATATAGAATGATATCAGTACATTTACTTTAGTACCTACCATAATATGCTGTTATTTTTTTGTATGAGAAAATTTTACATCGTTTGGGTTTCGAAATTTATGTAGACAAGGGGACAAAGGTGACAAACAGTGATTAATTTTGAGTGACAATATAACTATGAGGATAGTGGATGATTTGCCGAAGCATCAGAACCATAAAACTGTTTGCTGATAGTTGGTTCAATTCATAGAACCTGGTGGTGAAATATGTATGGTTGGAACAATGAGAAAGAACAGATTGAGAGGATACTCTTTACTGATAGTGACTTCTTTGTAAAATAAAGGGAGAGAGACAGTTAAAGTTTCCAATAATATCATATTAGAGACCAATGAGAACTCACTGAAATGGTTTTGACGATAAGGTAGTGCAAATTCTCTAATGTTACCAAGGTCAAGAACCAGTTGAAAATGTTATCCAGTGGTTTATACTTCCTGACCAACATGTGAAAGTTTCTCAGCCATCAATGGTAAAGGAATTAAACATACTTTCAAGGGAGGTGTTGACATGCATGGCATGTTTGTTCACCTATATCATTTCAACATCAAGGGCCATCGTTTTTATCTAGAAACCTTTTTCTTGTGTTCGGTATGGAATCTGTCAACATCCTCCATCGAAGACACTGATATCACAAGAGTGAGTAAATCGAGCGTGGTGAGTGAGCGGTTAACGCTATGGCCTCGCATTCGAATGGATGGCGGTTCGAATCCCCGTCTGGGCATCCAGATTTGGGTTTTCCATGGATTCCCCAAATCACTCCAGGCGAATGCTGGGATACTTTCTTTAAAAGGCCATGGCCGAATTCCTTCCCGCTCCTTGTCTCCACTGTTTTCCCGCCTCAGCCATAAGTAAAAAAAAGTAACTGCCACCACTGTTTGGTTTTGAGTATAATATTGCAGCAGGCTTTTAAGGACATAATGAATCAAGAAGAGAAGGGCTTCCATCAGACTCACCAAAGTTAGAACCATTGGAGAAGAAGAGGGTAGAAAAAGCATCACGTTCCATTGTTGATGTATGTAACGATGGTGCATGTTACAAACCAGTAAACAGATTACCTATCAAAAGTTACAGTAGTGTAAGAGTCCTATTTGACTGAAAGACTGACAGGGTAGCCGGGGGGTAGGGGGTAGTTTTGGGTTCGTCGTGTACTTTAACTGTGGTGGGACTCTAGAGGAGAGTTTAACTAAAATCGAGGAGTTTTTTCAGCTGCAGGAAACTCTTCTATCTTGATGGCCTCGATCAGGAGCTTTTGCTTTTTGTGGGTTAATAGATACGATGTATTTCGTCAAGACCATCCGATTATTAGGTTCGGTAACCAGGATAAAGGAAGGCTGGTACGTATGATATGACCAGCTGAGATTCTATGCCAATAAGAATAATAACAAGCATCTAACGGTTATGAGGTTCCTTTTAATAGTCATTGAAAGCCGTGAACATACAGCCAATAACATGACTGCGAGGATCCTCCCGACAGAGCCTATATGACATGCTCATTACATCTGACTGAATAATAACTCGTAGACTAATGGATTGTTGTATGATTGGATGACAAGCTAAGTGGCTGGTGGTATGCCACCCCTATGATCTTGCAGGATCTTCATGGTGAACAGACTTGAGCGAGACTCTGTTTTACTAATAGAAACCCATACAAACTGATGGAAGCTACCCGTTGAAAATGAGTTATCGATTAGTCGATGAATGCCCACAGATTGCCGTTAATAATTCGTTGTTATTTCGAAGGTGAACTTAAGTGACTTCAGAGAATCAGTTCCAATTAGTAATATCAATCGAGTCAGCGTCTCACCACTTTCATAACAAACAATTCTGCGATCAGCTCTGCGCGTATGAAGACTGCTCGATATTGGAATTACTTATTACTTCCACACAAAATATTTCAATTCCCTTTTAATAAACTTATATGTCCATTACGATACCTGACAGTAGACCATAGTACTGGAAATGTAATGTTTCACTTTGTTCGGTAAAGTTTTCCACGCTAGATAAATTTATAATTACATTACAGAAACAATTAAAGATGTAAGTATATTATTGTAAATGAGTCATTTTTAATTAAATTCTATTGTGTATTACTTTACTGTTGCATTGTTTATCAATCAATAAAAAGATGAAGAGCTTTCAATTTTTAGTGTAAGCTTCACAGGTGTTCAGCCGGATACTGTCATAAAAGCACAACGTTTTGACAACGTGGATCTGCTGTCTTCATCAGGTGTTGAAAGCTTCAGGGGATGTAAGCTAGAAGTCACCACCTACAATGGCTTAGTAGAACTAGGCATGGCCTACACCTCAATTGTAGAGGGAAAGGGGTTCTTTCAGATCTGATAGCAGAACGTTTATTTGGGACCACAAATTCTCATGAAAAGATTAATGTTGTTATTGGTGTTAGGGCAGCTCATTTTTTAGATTAGTATCAAGCATCAGGCAGAGAGTTTTAACAGAAATTACTTTAAAAAATAATGTGTTTTCAGATACCAAAATTAAAAATTGTGCAGGGGTTAATTTTTTACATCAGAATATCAGAGGGTTATCAAACAAACTGATGAATTGCTGGTTCACATAAATGAATTAAATGCTATCGATAGAATTGATAAAGGGCGTTTCATTTATGACGCGTCCGCGCGAACGTCAATAATCGCGCGGCGCAACAGCCCCTCGCTTGCCGGTAAATCACACCGCGCATCGCCCGTGCTCAGGATCACCTCAAGTTTGCGCTGATTTCTTATCTTATAGCACGTGCTGGAAATGTTGGCCATCGGCTTCGATACACACTTGACGCCTTCTAAGGATATTTTGGCTAACTCTCTGCAGTGTTTGTGAAGAAATATTAATTTTAGTTCTGATGTTTTCCCTAAGTTCCTCTTCCGTACGGGGATTTGAATCATAAACACGCTCTTTTAGGTAACCGACAAAAATAAATTACAAGATGTCATGTCTGTAGAACGCGGAGGCCACAATACACGACTGTATGGGGAGTTGCACTGTCTTCTTGAAAATTATCGTAATTTCTTTCATCTTCTGTCAGATGTTCAAAAAAGGTATTTAAAATATTGTCCACATAGCGAGAAGATGTAATTGTTTCAGTAACAAAACACTGGTCCAATAATCCGCCTTGCACTAATTGCACACCAAACACCAAATTTCAAAGCGTGTCTCGGCTGTTCGTGGACAAGATGTGGATTTTCTGTACTCCAGTACAAACTGTTTTGACTATTTACGCATCCACTGAAATAAAAATACACCTAATCGGTGAGAAATGGGAATTGCGGATGTAGCTCGCCATCGTGCACACTTTGCATAAACCAGTTTGCAAACCTCATTCGTGCAGTGTAATCTGCTTGTTTTAATTCGTGCACAGCAGCTGTTCGATAAGGGCGCATTTTCAGAATTTTTGTAGCCCTATATGCACTTGCTTTGGAAACATCGACTTCTTGGGAGAGTCGTCTGAGGGATTTTCTGGGAGAGTTTTCCAAACGAGATTAGATATCTACGACTTTTCTTTCAGTAAGGACGGAGCGGTTACGTTTCTTAGGCATGTCCATTAGGGAACCTGTAGCACGCAATTTGTTTACCAATCTTTGTATAGTTTACCTGTGAGGAAATTAAGCTCCTGGAAATTTTTCAGTAAACATACGCCTGTACCTCCTTGCAGATTAGTATTTCACATAACAGTCATAAAGGTAAACTCGTTGCTCCAAAGTATACTTCAACTTGACTTCACAGTATACTTGATTTTCACAAAATCTAGCTGAGAACTGAGTTGCACCAGTGCATTTGCTGTGTTGCGAAGGGCCCGATATCGTCTGAGGGGCGGCCCACGCATTGTCGGAGAACTGGGGTTACCCGTACGGAAGAAGAACTTAGGGAAAACATAAGAACTAAAATTAATAATATTGTCGCGTTGGAACCGGGACAGGTGTGAATTCGAAGGTTACTTGTCAATGAACACAGCACTTAAACTGAGAACAGGTTTATTGAGAACTCAAACATACACGCAGCACTGACTGCCTCTTGGACAGAACGCTCTTCTATTTATACACAGATAGAACGTACTAGAGATTACAAGAGTAGTTAACAAATGAAATGTGTAGAAGTTACAAGTGACCTTAGGAAACATGTAGAATCTTCTGGAAATAATAAACAGAATTAAATAATTTTTGTCAGTGGGCGGGATTGAACCGGCGACCTTCGGTACCGCAATTCGTGACGCTACCCGCTGCGCCATGCTGGCAGACGGTACACTGGCGTTCATGCGGCATTGCTCCCTCTCCTGAGGAAAACAGCGTCCCGCTGTTAGATTTCTTTGGGGCACGCTGAAGTGTCCTGGATCTTGATCTTGTCGTGGGTCCTCTGTATGGCAGTTCTGGAGGGCCCCTCCTGTTTGTACTATTATCTTCCTGTCCGACTTCCTCAGTATCCAAACCGTCCTCAGAGTCCTTGAACAAGAAGCTGGTTGTGCCTAGCTGCTCGTCAGGATTGTAGTAAGGCTTCATGCGGAGGACGTGAACAATGTCCCTTCGCTTTCGTCGTTTCGAAGACGGCTCATAATCCTCGACTTCGTATGTGACGTCTGACCGGCGGCGTATGACACGATACGGACCAAAGTACCGCTTCAGTAACTTTTCTGATAGCCCAACCTTCCGGACAGGGGTAAAAATCCATACGAGATCTCCTGGGTTGTACGCAACAGGTCGGTGCTTGCCGTCATACCGCTGACGGTCCCTCTCCTGGGTGGCCAGTGTTCGTATGCGAGCCAGCTGTCTTGCTTCTTCGACCCTGGTAATGAGCTGTTTTATATAGTCATCCTGAGTGTCGTCCGGCTGGAATGGGAACAGCGTATCCATTGTGGTCTCAGCTTCACGGCCATGGAGCAGAAAAAACGGAGTGAAGCCTGTCGTATCTTGCCTTGCTGTATTATAAGCAAATGTGACCACTGGCAGTATTGTATCCCAATCCTTCTGCTCAACATCCACATACATCGACAGCATATCGGCTAATGTCTTGTTGAAGCGTTCTGTGAGACCGTTTGTCTGAGGGTGGTATGCAGTTGTCATCCTGTGGACAACGTCGCATCTTGACATGACCTCTGATACTAGTCTTGACTGGAATACCTTTCCACGATCGGATATCATCACACGTGGTGCTCCATGCTTCAAAATAATGTCTTCTACTAGAAATTTTGCAACCTCTGGAGCTTCTGCAGTCGGCACAGGTTTGGTGACAGCGTAGCGCGTGAGGTAGTCGGTGCAGACTATTATCCATCGGTTACCGGTTGTCGACTTCGGGAACCTCCCCAAAAGGTCGATCCCAATTCGGTGGAATGGAACTGCTGCAGGTGGAATTGGTACTAGATGACCTGGAGGTAATTGCGGCACATGTTTCCGTCGCTGGCACTCTTTACAGTGACTCACATAATGCTTGACAGATCGGTAGAGACCCTTCCAGTAATACCTGCGTCTGATTCGGTCCAGGGTCTTCACAAATCCCAGATGACCGGATATTGGAGCGTCGTGGAAATACTTGAGAATAGCTGGCTGGAGATGAGCTGGAACGACCAGAAGCCACTTGGGGCCTAGTGGATCGTAGTTGTTCTTATACAATGTCCCATCTATCAATTGAAACCCTCCTTTGGCCGGTTCTCCTTTCTCCAAGGCGTCTATGGTTCTTAATAACTCTGAATCTTCCCTCTGTTCAGCTGCAACGTCACCTAATTCAGCGAGGGCTGAAATTCCATTCATGCTGTTGTGTTCTATTAAAGGATTCCTTGAAAGGCTGTCGGCATCCTTGTGTTTGCGTCCGTTTTTGAATACCACCGTGATGTCGTACTCTTGAAGTCTAAGTGCCCATCTTGCTAGTCGACCTGATGGATCCTTCAAGCTGGTTAGCCAACATAAAGAATGGTGGTCTGTTACGACGGTGAAAGGTTTGCCGAATAAATACGGACGAAACTTGTTGATAGCCCAGGACAACGCGAGGCATTCTTTCTCGGTTGTAGAGTAGTTTATCTCGGGCTTAGAGAATACTCTTGATGCATAGGCTATCACCTTCTCAGCACCTTCCTGAATTTGCACAAGCACTGCACCGATCCCATAACCACTGGCGTCAGTGTGAAGTTCAGTTTCTGCATTCTCGTCGTATAAGGCTAGAACTGGTGCGGAAGTTAGAGCCTCCTTAAGTGCCTGGAAAGATCTTTCTTTAGTTTCATCCCAGTAAAACTTGGCGTCTCCCTGCAAAAGTTCTTGCAGTGGACGTGCCATGTTACAGAATCCTTTTATGAAACGCCGGAAGTATGAGCACAGCCCAAGAAAGCTTCTCACATCACGAATGTGCTGAGGATTTGGAAATTCCATGACTGCCCTTACTTTATCTGGATCAGCGCGGACGCCATCTCCGTTGACCAGGTGCCCCAGGATTTTTATCTCTTGGCGACGAAGAGGCACTTCTTCGGATTGAGGCGGAGTCCTGCAGTCTGAACACACTTCAGCACCGTTGACAGGCGACTCAGATGTTCTTCAAATGTTTTCGAGAAAACAACAATGTCATCTAAATAACAAAGACAACGTCGTTCCACTTAAGGTGTCGAAGTAAGGTTGTCCATCATGCGTTCGAATGTGGCCGGAGCGTTGCATAATCCGAATGGCAGTACTTTGAATTCATAGAGGCCATCAGGTGTAATAAAAGCCGTCTTTTCTCTGTAAGCTTCGTCAACCTCGATTTGCCAGTAGCCTGTCTGCATGTCCATGGTTGAGAAGTATGTAGCTCCTTTCAAGCAGTCTAAGGCGTCGTCGATGCGCGGCGAGTGGGTAGACATCTTTCTTTGTGATTTTGTTCAGCCGCCGATAGTCGACACAGAATCGCCACGTACCATCCTTCTTCTTTACGAGGACCACCGGAGATGACCAAGGACTCTCCGAAGGTTGAATAATGTCATTATGCAACATCTTCTCCACTTCCTCTCGAATTATTCGCCTTTCGACTGGTGACAATCGGTACGAGCGCTGGCTAATGGGCGGATGATCCCCAGTATTGATACGATGCTTTATCGTGGGCCGTTTCGTCTGACCTTTTTTTGCCTGGGGTGTGAATACACCAGAGAATTGGCGTAGTATAGCTAACACCCGGTGGTGTTGTTCCTTGGTCAGGCCGGACCCTATTGGCAGTTCCATAGTTGTTTCCTCCAGCGTGTTGTCGTACTAGTAACAGAGCATGGATCTTCGGTTAATGACGTTGAGCTTCGCCCTCCTGGACTGGTTCAGCTGTCCCTATGCACATTCCTTGGGGGATAATTTGTGACTGCTCGTGACAGTTGGTGATCCAATGTCTCCTCGACCAACCGATAATGCTTATGATAGCCGCTGGTATGTAGATTTCTTTCGTGAGCCTAATAAACTTTCTACTATCGACAAGCACTTCAAGGTTGCGGTCGTCCGTGTTTTTGACTGGGACTCTTCTCATTGCGAACGGCGGGATTGTCACGTTGTCAACGGCGAATAACTTCCCAGAAGATTCTGTGTTACGTGTACCCGTCGCACGACTTCTTCAATTTGCAAGCTCAGATGTTCCACAGTCAATGACAGCTTGGGATGCCTTAAGGAAGTCCCATCCAAGGATGACATTATGACTACATTCTGTTAAAATGACAAATTCAACTGGCTGGGTTCCTGTTGTTGATGGTTATTCTCGCGACACAAGCTCCAGCTGGCTGGACGTACTTTCCATTTGCGACCTTTAGCACAGTTGCCCCCGTATCACGGAACATTGTCTTCTTTAGTGTGCGACGATAATTGTCCGACAATACGGAGAAAGAAGCTCCTGAATCAACCAGCGCCCGGACAGGTTGGCCGTCGATTATAACGTTGATGAGATTTCCCGACATCTTAGTGACTGTCATCCATGGAGGATTTTCATCTGCGGCGGCCTCACCTCCGTAGATGGTCGCCTTGCTTAGTTTTCCTGCGTGCGGCGGCTAGGGGAGCGGCTGGTAGCTCTGTCCGGCGACGATGAACGGCAGCGGCGCGTCGGGGATCGACCTCGTCTAGGGTACGGCGATGGGCTTCTTCCCGTAGGTCGACCGAACTCGTCAGCGGGTGGCTGCCTGGGGTAGAACTGTTCTGATGGCGGACGTCTTGCGGCAAAATAATCGTCAAATACTCGTCTTCTCTCTCTGCAGTATCGTACGACATGTCCAGGGCGCCCACAGTGGAAACATACTGGCGCGTTGTCTTCTGTCCTCCAGACGTCCGTTCGTCTGCGGGACGTCATAGGTGCCGGAGGATTTGGTTGTGGCCGTGTCGGCCGGTTCCTAGGCTGCCGTTTGGCAGCTGCAGCATACGTCATATCAGGGCGAGGCCATTCTTCACGTCGAGTGCGATTGGCTCGGCAGACAGGAGCTATTGTCTGAAATACCTCTTTTTCCGCCGCGTCGGCTCCTTCATGACCCACTGGGCTTACATTCCATGGCCATGATCTGATGCTCACTTCGGTTCAAGAGTCCCAGCTGCCATGAACTGTTGTAATTCTTCTCTCACAATTTGTCGTATGAGAGACGCAAAGTCGTGCTGGTCTTCCACAACTGCCATAGGGACTACGTTGGGAAGTCTGTCATACTTCTTTCGCCCAACCCTCCTTTGTTGCATCTCCTCAATCCGCTGGCACCACTTGATGAACCTCTTCCGTCGTAGCGACGTCTTTTATCAGAAGAGCTTGGTACATGTCTTCTGCAATACCTTTCATTAGGTGCGTGATTTTGTCGGCTTCAGTCCATATTCGGGTTGACTACGTTGCATAGGGCCAAAACATCCTGTATGTAAGATTGCGTCGGCTCCCCATGTTGTTGGGCCCGGTTCTTCAGTTTGTTCTTCCGCCGAGCGGATTTGTCGCTGGTGGTCCCCAAACGTTTTCTTAAGTTCCGTCTGGAACATTTCCCAGTTATTCAGTTTATCTTCGTTGTTCTCGAACCACTGCTGGGCGGTTCCGTACGCTGGGGTGGGCCCCCCACCCCCCCCCCCAAGAAATAGAAATAAACATTTGCCAAGCACATGTATGATCCCACCTGTTGTACTTGGCGACTCGGTCGAACCCTTTTAGCCATTTGTTAGGGTCCTGTCCAGCGTCCTCCAGAGAACACCGATGGGTGTCGAATGTGCAGCTGGCTTGCCGCCATGGGTTTCCTAATGACGCGGACTTTCGGAAGGACGTACTGAGTATATCCTTTTGTAGTCCGGTTCCAGTCCGTGTAGGCGGCGACTTTTACGTTGCCTAATCGGAGCCACGATGATGCAGCTGTTGCACAGGGTACCCGGCGCCTCCACCAAACTATGTCCGCGTTGCAACCGGGGCAGGTGTGAATTCGAAGGTTACTTGTCAATGAACACAGCACTTAAACTGAGAACAGGTTTATTGAGAACTCAAACATACACGCAGCACTGACTGCCTCTTGGGCAGAATCGCTCTTCTATTTATACACAGATAGAACGTACTAGAGATTACAAGAGTAGTTAACAAATGAAATGTGTAGAAGTTACAAGTGACCTTAGGAAACATGTAGAATCTTCTGGAAATAATAAACAGAATTAAATAATTTTTGTCAGTGGGCGGGATTGAACCGGCGACCTTCGGTACCGCAATTCGTGACGCTACCCGCTGCGCCATGCTGTCA
>JARYHS010011207.1:0-11997 GCA_031002005.1 Vandiemenella viatica | reverse complement strand
CGGCACATTTCCACCTCTTTGGTAAACAGCAAGTCTCCTGACTTAATCTAATTAATGTCTCTAGGTATTGTATGATGTCACATATATCTTTAGTAATAGAGTATCCCCTGTGTGTTAACCTACATAGCTCCCTCATAACATCTTTTGAGATTTATTTCTAATTTCCTTGTCGGCTCATTTCTACTTATGTGATGCAGCTCTTTCTCTGAGGTTTTCCATACAATTCCTGCATGGCAGACCCTAATCTCACCAAACCAATTACTTGATATTTATGCCCTTTTCAAATCCTCAGTAAACTCTTCCACGCAATTTTGTAATATAGGCATATTAATTACTAGTTACATCAATCAGTAATCATCCTTATCTATAATATTCTTCAGAGACATATCTTTAGTCTTCACATTTGCTGCTATTTATTACTTTTTTATTTATTTAATTTGTTCCACATTGCCTTCCTGCCCCATTACTCTATTATACTCTCTTCTTACCAAGTTTTCAGGTCACCCATTCTACCTGTTGTCAAATTTATGTTATATACTTTTGTTTATTTTTTGGTATAATCATTTCTTCCCACATTCTTCCTAAGTGTCTTAACTGTTATATCTTCCTCTCCACTGTGCTAATGTCTTCCTTCCATGTATTTATTCCAGAATTACCTCTGAAGTTCTAAAATCCATGCCTTACAAACATACCTATATTCATAGTTTTTGGCTACTGACTCTTACACCTAACTTTATGCTTCATGATAACCTATTCTCCCTGTAAACTGAGACCAGTTAGTTTATTCATATCACTATGTAACACATATTGGATAATCCAAATGTTAAAATAGAATGTATAGCATCAAATCTAACAAAATATTTCAAATGACTTAAGTACTCATGTAAACAAGTTATTTCATACTAAGTGCACTACAATCAGCTGTTTTATTAAACAGATTAAAATATTTTGATCTAAACATTTAATTTACTTTGAATAAACAACACACCAAATTAAACCCCAATCACACATTTGCTGTAGAAACTCTTGTAAGACTGAGCTTTGTCATGCAGATAATATCCATCAAAATTCTTGAAGTTAAATATTCCCTTCAAACTGATCTTTTTAAGGTAAAATAATTATGAACTGGTTCTTTATTAGTCACACATGTATTGAAATAT
The DNA here is from genome assembly GCA_031002005.1 of Vandiemenella viatica. Taxonomy (NCBI): domain Eukaryota; kingdom Metazoa; phylum Arthropoda; class Insecta; order Orthoptera; family Morabidae; genus Vandiemenella; species Vandiemenella viatica. The sequence goes on along the minus strand of JARYHS010011207.1, from coordinate 10,837 downwards.
ATCTATACACTGTTAAAAAAAACATCTAAAAGTAAATTTATAGAGGGCAATATTATAATGTCAATTCATAGTTAAATACAAAGTAAATAGCTGCTGGTATCAGTACAATTAGTTTTATAATAACAATGATGTTAAAAGAATTCACATCCTAGACTTGCCTTTCGCAGTTGTAACAGACAGTAGAACACCATTATCTTAAGAAAATGCCATTTTCCTGGTCTTCTGTAGATTCCAAAAATTGGGACTGGTGTTTCTAAGTTGTAAAATTTTAGGAGAAGAATTATTATGAATGATAAAATGAGAGGATAATACATTATTATAGACAAATAAATATTTCTGGTAATGAATCAAGTCTCTATCAATATCTTAAGGAGCAGGTGTGACTATTTCAGCAATTGTTACATCTGGGATTGAGATAAATGTTGTGTAATTATTTTGAGGACTACAGCAATCTTCCATCCCACATCAGTGATAAGATAAAAACATATATTAGAGTGGGGATTTTATCTCATCCAACTAACCTGGAGGCAATATGAACAGATTAGATCATTACTTTGCACTGTGTTATACTACAGCTAGTAAGAAAATAAATTTCCTTGATAAAAGAAAACATCTGATACTTAGCAATCAAATAATTTCATTAAAAAACTAAATTTTTGTATGTTTTAAATGCAGCAGGATACCACCAACTTGAGAATACACCAATTTAAATACCTTCTGTTGACATGCAAAAACTGGAATAGATAATTAGAAAATGCTAAATCTTAACATACTGCCTTGTCCAAGCCAGTATGCAGATAATCCACTAGCTGAGAATCACATAAGTTGATCTATCCTAAGCCAATGTTGCAAATTTACAAACATTGCTGTTGTAGGTCAATATCAGGCACTCCATCAACTTATATAGGCCTACCACTTAGATAAAACCACTCAGACTGAAGTTCTCAACCCAATTTGTTTCCACAACTTTATCAACAAATACTACTACAGAACATTTCCATCCCTTCATTTCTGTTATATTAATATAATGAAATAATTAAATTACTGCCACAATATGATAGAAATACACTATTATAGACAATTGAACATTTGTCCAAAATTCCTAACATCCACATCCAAATTAAGAAACCAATGCATTTGGAAAAAATAGTTTTTAATTGAAATTTTCTATAATATTATTGATATTCCCTCTACCATAGGGTTTAAGGATTGGACATACGTAAATTACAACGAACTTCCTATTCACCAGTCCTGAAAATTCCCATTCTAAGACTTGAATACTACCAAAATAATTTAAATTAATTGTTTATTAATTACTATATATCTTACGATCTGGAAGCTATTTCCTTAAAAATGTACTTTTGTATTAGTGAATATTTACTTTGAATTCTTTTACTGCTGCAGGTAAATTTATGGCACATCTTTCATAATTTATTCAAATCCCTGATTTCTAACCACCAAATGAGAACAATCCCCATCCGTTATGCCTGATATCAAGCAGTCTTCTATAAGGAACGTTCAAAAAGAAACAAGCTGGCGTCTAGAATATGCAAACCGGTGACAGAATGGTAATATTGTTGCATCAATAACAAAGAGGGTTTCTGACAAGAGTGCGGAAATTCACAAGCCCGCCGCTATCACGTCTCGAGTGCAAGTCACATGATTACAAAGCTAGCAGAAGCATGCGTCAGTCATCCAGTGCTCATTCATTTTGTAAGCATTGAAATGGAGATGTCAAAAGAAGAGCAAAGAAATGTTGTTCGTTTTCTGACAGCAAAAGGAATAAGAGGAATGGACATTCATTGAAGAATGTCACACGTGTATGGTAAACACTGCATGTCCCTTGCAAGGGTCAAGGTGTGGCACAAGCACTTCAAGGAAGGATGGGTGTCGTTAGCTGATGATGCACGGTCTGGAACATCACACCACATTACCAATGACTTCGTCCAGCTGATTCATGCCATGGGAGGGAATGAGTTCCTGGCACAAGTGGTGGCTAGAGATGAGTCTTGGTGTCATCAATTCGAACCAGAATCAAAGCGAGAAAAAGTCTCCAATGGTAGCATCAAGGGTCACCACCACCAACATAATCCAAGGCCATCCACACAAGTGCAGGAAAGGCTATGATGATGTTCTTCTTTCACCAAGACAGCCCTATTCTGATAGACTTCCTGTAGCACGGGACAACATTGAATGCCCGGCATTACTCACAAAGCTTGACCACCCTTCACCATGTGACCAAATCAAAGTGGTTTTTGGTCACCCTCCATACAGTCCAGACCTCTCTCCCTGTGATTACACCATTTGTGGTCCCCCAACAAAGGCTCTGAGGGGCAAATGATTCACCTCAGATGATGACGTCAAGCAGTACGTGCGTAAATGGTTCACATCACACCCCCAGGAATTTTACAAGACAGCCATTCATCACCTTGTATCACAGTGGGACAAGTGCCTCAATAGCCAGGGCCAATACTTCAGAAATTTTCTGTTCCTAGGCCTCTGGCTCTTACTTTTTGAACCAGCCTTATAGTTTACAGCCATGGTCATTTGTTCCCTTATACCTACTATTTATAATTCTTTTGTCCAGTATCTATCGAGGCCTCATCACCTATGTACAGACTATATGAAACCTTGGCCAGATTTCAGTACAATGGGTGCTCAAGAGGGCAGATATAATTGTTTGTGAAAATTAAAATAGAACACAATCAGTGACTGATATGTTCAAAGTTGGGTTGGGTATTACAGGAAGACTGTTTCTCAATGCTAATTCGATATGGATATTGAATTTCCTGGTAGTATTCAGCAGGACTTACCATTTTACAAGTGTTGCTACTTCTGTTTCGTTTGACAGCAATAATAATAGTAAGAATATAGATGCCTTGTGGCTCAGTGGAAGGTATCTGAATGAAAATCAAAAGGTCTCCAGTCTGAATCCCTGTCTTGGTGGGGATTTTCATAAGTCCTTAACCCCACCTTAAGCTCTGGCACAGGTTGCTGTGTAATGTGGAATATGCTAGAATACTTTCTTGGTTCAGATTCCACGTAAAACTGCAGATCCCCTCTAGGGCTAACAACCCTAGTTGTAACACGGATTTGTACATGTAGAAAGCCAATTCAAGCCAATTGAAGGCTTAACGTGGTCCTGGTTGGCACAAACAAAACTACATACAATAATAATAATAATGGTCTTTAAGTACAGAGATTATCAAATTGAAACACACATCATGGTTAATCGCCATCACTGTCAACAATACTTAGGCTTAGTTACAAAGTTGAACTTGATACTCAGGCACTTAATAGTTTTTAAGACTATTGATTGCAATTTACAATCTACTAGGATATATTTCACTGCCACCTGTAATCGATTATTCTTGTCAAATCAGTCACAATGCTACTAGGTTTCTACTCATAGTAAAACACATAACTTATTACCAGAAATCCCAGTTCACCAGGAAATATGAAATATGAGGTTTCTCTTGCTTCTAACGTTTACCTGAAAAAGACTCAAACAAAATGTGTGTCAATATTATCTGCACTCAGATGTTGTTCAAGTATGTATGTTCTCTAGGTCCTAAGTTTTGAAAGTTTTGACTCACGGAGATTTTTTCACTTTAATTTATAGGTCACAAAAAATGGATAAGATGCAGGGGCTTTATGTAGATTTAATTTTATTAAATGGGAGTTTAGCGACTGAGTAGGAGACTACCTTTGAATTAATATATGGATTATACAAGAGTCTAATGGAATTCTTTGTCCATACACTTATTCCCTTATCCAGAGCATGTTCTTGTTAACGGTTACAAACCATTTCCTGAATGTACCTCCATCAAAATGCCCTCCTGACAAACAGGTCTGCCGCTAGCTGTTTGGCCGCCTGCATGCAATACCGATTATGCCGCCCCCTGTCTAACTACAGCCAGTGGTGGATCTAGGAGTTTTCTGAACCGGGTCAAAAAAAATGTGTGATTGACGCCCACATAATACGCTGCAAATTTCGTCACGGCGACAATTGAATGGCAACTATTGTGGGGCGGCGACTGTCAATCACTCGGTTTGCCGCCCCCCTCGACGTGCCGTGCATGCCTTGCACGCCCGCTTACGGTGAGCCTGCTGACAAAGCATTAATAACTGATTTCATCCCCTGGCTATGTGTTCATTATCCACCGAGGTTTGCTTTTTTCCATTACAGATGTTCAACAAATGTTTACAGAAGTTAGCTTCCATGAATAAAAAGCCAATAACACCACAGTAATCATAATACTAATAATTTTTTTACTGCCAATTTCCTTGAGATTACAAGTTTCTATCAAAGTCAAGATCTAATGACAAATTAATTTACGTTATAAATACAGTACATAAAAAAAAGCACATTTATATATCTGTCGGGTCTGGAGTAAGGGACTACAAAACCAGATGGCGCCACAGGCGCAGCGAGCTAAGCGTGAACCCTGCAGGGACTACTGAGATAACAAAGGGTGAGTACTTCACGAGAGGAAGAGCAAGCAGCAGGCAGATTCATACCGCATGGCAGCAGGGCCGGCAGGTAATGTGGGCATGGTGGGTAGCAGTACCTACCTGGGAAATTCCAGGTGGGTATTTTACCCACCCGCAATTTGAGAGCGACCGAGCGTGCGTAGAGGAAAGAACTGGCAGAAAAAAAAAAAAGAAAGAGCAGGCCAGCTGAGCGTAGACTTATAACGTATATATATACTGCTCATCCTTTCATATCCCAGAACTCCAAGATAGGGATTGCAGTCACAGCCATGTGCATTCTAATGCCATTTGCCTGTTGGAGAGAGACGGAATGGCAGTGGCTCTATCCCCAATTTGATATTTTTTCTGCAATCATTTTGTCAGGCTTGGCCTATTATGTATATCTGTAGTACAAACACATGCACACACCTTTTTGGTAGGGTACAATTTTACAAACTTATGCAAGTTACATACTGAATATCACATTTCCAATTCCACAAACCTAAAAAGACCTCTTTTAATATATATATATTTGGGTGATGGAAGCAATGCAAAGTATAATCTCTTGTTTTGAATACAAAATTGCAGCAGGTTTTGTATGACTTTTCCAATTCTGTTCACTCTTCTCCATGGCGCCGACCATCATTCCGCTCTGTTTATTTTTTTCCTGGAATAGGACTCCGTCAATATTAAAGACATAGTTCCCTTGATTGTATTCTGTTGTCATGGGTTGAGGGTCTGTCAGAGGAGCCAACAACATGAAAAATCAAATTTTGCACCTTTTTTAAAGGCTCTAGCTGAAGGTGTGACTGAACTGAAGTCATGGCTGCTAAGAGAAAGCTAACAAATAGCTTAATCATGTCTGACACACTGAAATTCTTGACTTGATGGTTACCATAGTTCTCTCTGAAATCAAGGAAGAAATAAGAGCACTTGATTATTTATTTCTATTTCTGATATTTCCAGAACTGAATAAGTCTTATTTTACCTGAGAATCTTTTGTGAAGATTTCATTGTAAATAAATATTTTATTGGGCTGTTTTCAACTGCGAACACCAGGGCAGAAACCAGTGTTGCCATTTCTACGGATTTATCCGTAGATCTACAGTTTTTTTTATGAAAAGATGGGATTTTCGGATTTTGTGGAAATACCGTATCTACGGATTTTTTTACTTTTTTTATCATTTGTTAATTTTTCCTTATATTGGCATTTAGTTAAACTTTGAGCGTATAGTGTTTCATTACAGAATTGTCAATAACTTTGAATCTTTCCATGCAACTGCTCGTGTGAACCAACGATTGAAATAAAGCTCATATTTCGTTTGATTACAATGTTTATAGATCTTAAAAGACTGTAACACAAAACTATTGGTGCAGTCTTTATGCACGGTGACACACTCTTTGGCACGGCATTACAAATCAATGCTTCCGAGAAGGCTTAACCAACATCCGAGAATCAAAGGGGTCGCAGTTTTTAAAATTTCCTATTTCATAACATATGCTAAATTTAATGTCAACAAAGAAAAAGTATAGTCACTAGGGAAAAATAAAAATAAAAACCACTAGGCATAGCAGCAGCAGTGATGAATCTGACGATTTATAAAATATATTTAGAGATATTTCCTACTTTCGATGTAGAATATTATTTTTGTAAGACCTGGAAATAAAAAGCTTAATTTTGACTCTCTCATCAACAATTATTGTTTCAGTCTTTCAGTTAGCAAGTCTCCGTATTTTTGTACCAAATCTACGGAAATTTTAGTGGCCATCTACGGATAATCAAAGCCAAGAGACTGGCAGAAACCATATTTGATCGGGTCATTGACATTTTCACTAAGCACAATTTGCACTCTCTAAACGCAGAGGCTACGATGGGGCTTCTAATGTTCAAAAATATGGGCAAAGAATAGCTTTGAGCATTATTTGTGCACTGTAATGCTAATAATCTTAATTTCATTGTACAAAATGGAATTGTAGTAATGAGAAAATTCATTGGAACAATAAAACATCTGATAAACTTTGTGTGAGACTCGCTGAAATGACTTGGACAGTTTAAGAAACAGCAAATAGGAATTGAAAAAGAAACTAACGATAATTTGCTGTTTCTTGTAGCCTATTGTGCGACAATGAATTTATAAAGAATACAAGTTTAATATAATTTTTTTTAAATTAGGGTTTTGTACTTATAAACTTATTTATACATTTTTTATGGATGGCTAACAAGTATCAAATCTGTTAAAGCAGTAAAAGAAAAATATAAACAGCTAATGCAAATTTTATACGATTATTGTGCACCCAGAGAACCAGAAAGCGCTGTTGCTGTTAAGGCTTCTGGATTTTACTTCTATACAGAATCGTTTTAACAACTGCATAAACTTCTTATTCCGTCGAAATTTTGAATCTGAAGACATGATTAGTGTAGGACATTTCTTCAGCAGTTGCTTGTTAACATCATATATATTATTCAATGAGTACGCCAATGCAGCTGTTGATGTTATTTATTTTCAGACGCATTTCACCTCTTGTCGAGGTATCTTCAAGGTACACTTTTCTCTGTAATGGGTTATCTGCTTTTAACTTCTGTGCATAACGGTTTTTGTTTCCATATAACACTATTCTTACATAGGCCCACATAAATTACATTATGATTCAATTATGTAAGATTAGTATTACATGCAAACAAAAACCGTTTGGTACAAAAGTTAAAAACTGATAACCTAATTACAGAAAAATGTGTACACTGACGATACCTCGATGAGAAACGAAATGCATCCAAAAATATATATATATATATATATATATATATTTTTTTTTTTTTTTTTTTTTTTTTTTTTTTTTTTTTTTTTTAACTGCTTTACGTCTCTTTTTAACATCGAGGTCTTTAGAGACGGGAAAGGATGGGGGGCAAGGATGGAGCCAAGGAATGGGAAGGAATTCGGCCATGGCCTTTTGAAGGAAGCATCCCGGCATTTGCCTGGAGTGATTCGGGAAACCATGGAAAACCCAAATCTGGATGCCCGGACGGGGATTCCAACCGCCGTCCTCCCGAATGCGAGGCGAGAACGCTAACCGTTACACCGCCCCGCTCGGTCCGAAAATAAATAACATCAAAAGTTGCATTGGCGTTCTCATTAAATAATATTTAACAGATCTACATAAATCGAATCTGTGTATAATTGAATCGAATGAACAATCACCGATGTTTTATAGTGTGTTCTAGATAAAAAATTCGAAGAAATTTGGCGGAAAAGTGTCTGGTCAGATGCTAACATTGAAATGAACGAACCAAAAATCCCACATCAGCATAAAATTCCCAAGCGCCTCTACAAAGATAAGAGCGAAAAACTCCGATTCAAAACAACGGAAGATTTTTTTCCGAAAATCATATTCTGAGGTTCATGATCAAGTTCTCATGTCGTCAAAGAATGGATTCGACAACGATTCCACCCACTTCTTCAAATCGTGAGAACGATCCGCTTTGGGAGAGCCCACAAATATTCAAAGAATTATAAACATCTATAACCATGACTTTGTCCGAGAAAGATCACTGAGTGATAGAGATGTATTTTCGCAAATTTTGAAAAGCAGACAAAAAATTTAGGAGGGGTTGTAAATTATTTACAGAAGTACAAAAGTACTAGAGGACTCACACCAGAGTTTGTGCGCTTCGTCTTCGTCCGGCTACTTGTCTCACGATTACTGACTCGTGCTGTTCGAATGAACGAAATTTTTCGGTTTTGCGCCTACTCAAGAGTTAATCAAGTTCGACAATGTTGCAAGATTGACTCAATCTTCTTCTGGTCCCTATCCATTCCGGCTGTCGGCAACCATCTTGGCTGTCTTGTCTCTGCTAGTTGATGCTTGTATTTGCTCCATAGTTGTCTTCGAGGTCCATATTCTCGGATTTTTTTAGCCAGGAAGTTCTTCTTCTACCAGCACTTCTCTTTCCTGGCATTTTCCCCTGGAGAACAGACAGCAGGAGTTCGTTACGGCTATTGTTCCCCATAATGTGTGCAAGGTAGGTACTGTAGCTTCCATTTTTTTACGGTGGTCAATATTTCCATATCTTCTTTCATTTTACGGAGCACTTCAGCATTTGTGGTGTGGTATGTCAATGATATTCTCAACATTCTTCGATACAGCCACATTTCAAAACCTTCTAACCTTTTACAGATACTTTCCGTTAACGTCCACGTTTCAACGCCATAAAGGAGGACAGAGAACACATAACACCGCAGGAGTCTCATCTTCGTGGTAATTGATAAATTACAGCTCTTAATAATAGTATTCATTTTATTGAAAGTAGCACTGGCTTTACCAATACGTGACTTTATTTCATCAGATGGATCCCATTGGCTTTTTACTGTGGTGCCAAGATACGTATACTTTGACACACATTCAATGGTCCTCTGGTTAATCATAATATGGTATTGGGAGTTGTTGTTCTTGCCAATGACCATTACTTTTGTTTGTTTATACTAATTTCAAGTCCATATTCGTGACTACTCTTTGACACTCTATTTTTGTTTTGTTTATTCTGTCGTCAGTCTTTCGACTGGTTTGATATATTCCTCCATCCCTTCCTACCCTGTGCTAATCTCTTCATTTCTACATACCCCTTACAGTCCACGTCCTCAATTATCTGCTTCATATATTCTAATCTCTGTCTTCCTCTACAGTTCTTACCTTCAACTCTTCCCTCCACTAACAAATTAACCAATCCAGCATGTCTCAAAATATGACCTACCAGCCTGTCTCTTCTTTCTGTAAGCTTCTTCCACAAACTTCTTTTCTCACCCACCATTTCAAAAAACTCATTCATTTCTTACTTTGTGTGTCCACTTAATTTTCAGCATTCTTCTGTAACACCACATTTCAAATGCTTCAATTTTCTTATTTCCGGTATTCCTAAAGTCCATGTTTCGCTACCATAAAGTGCTGTGCTCCACACAAAGAGTTTTAAAAGTTCTTTCTAATTCCTAGATCAATATTTGAAACTAAAAGGTTTCTCTTTTTCATGAAGGCTCTTTTTGCTAGTGCTATTCTGCTTTTAACATCATTCCTGCTTCAGGCCATCGGTTGTAATTTTACTTCCCAAGTAGCAGAATTCACTTACTTCTCCTTATTGCATCTGATCCTATTTTTATATTTAATCTACTAGTATTGGTATCATTTCTGCTACATTTCATCACTTTTGTCTTGCTTTGATTTATATTCAGGCCAAAATCTTCATTCAGTATTTTGTTCATTCCATTAAGTAACTTCTCAATATCCTCAGCCCTCTCTGCTAACAAGACAATGTCATCAGCAAATCGTAGCATACTGATTTTTTCTCCCTGAAAACTTATGCCACTTGGAAATTTTTCTTTGACTTTCTCCCTTGCTTCTTATACATACACGTTGAATATTAACGGGGATAGACTACAACCTTGTCTCACACCATTTTTAACTGACGCTTGTCTCTCATGGTTCTCTACTTTTATTTTATCCAGTTGATTCTTATATAATTTATAAAGTATTCTTCTATATCGAAATTTTAGACCTGATTTCTTTAAAATTTTGAACATCTTTCCCACCTAACATTATCAAAAGCTTTTTCTAAATCAACAAACGCCCTGAACGTATCTTTGTTTTTATTGATCCGCCCTTTCTTGTATTAACCTTATTGCCAGAATTGCTTCCTTTGCACCACGATTTTTCCTAAACCCACACTGATCTTTCCTACTATCTCTTCTACTACCCTTTCCATTCTTCTGTATATTATTCTAGTCAGCAATTTTGAAGCATGTGATATTAGACTAATGGTGCGATAATTCTCACATTTGTTGGCTTGTGCTTTCTTTGGAAGTATGAAGATAATAGTTTTATTAAAATCAGTTAGGAATTTCTCCTGTTTCATAACTTTTTGATATCAGCTTGAATAATCTTTCGATTCCTTCCTCTCCTAGAGATTTAAGAAGTTCTGCAGGGATCTCATCTAGTTCCAACTGCCTTATTTACTTCCAAGTCATTCAGAGCTTTATTAAACTCTGTCCTCAAAAAAGGATCTCCTAAGTCATCAATGTCGACATCGCTTTACTTTTCCATTACACTATTGTTCAAGTTGTCCCCAACATACAGTTTCTCAATATATTCTTTCCATCTGTTAGCTCTATCTTCTGAGCTTAAAAGAGGTTTCCCATCAGCAGTTTTAATGTTCATACCTCTTTTCTTCATTTCTCCAAAATTCTGTTTGATCTTTCTGTAGGCAACATCTACTTTACCTACGACCATTTCTTTTTCTACTTCTTCACACTTTCCTTGTAGCCATTTTTCTTTTGCTATTATGCATTTCCTATTTATTTGATTTCTAAATTGCCTGTTC
>JARYHS010011205.1:0-12000 GCA_031002005.1 Vandiemenella viatica | reverse complement strand
ATTCATATCACATTACCGCTGAAGATATGACGAAGACAAAAAAAAATAAAAATAAAATAACGTGGTGGGTATGTGGTATCCGGCTTTCGGGAGGTCGTGGGTTCGAATACCCATCTAGCCATCCAGGTAAACGTTTTAGATGGTTTCCCCAAATCAATCCAGGCGAATGCGGCGATTGTTCCTTCAAAAGGCCATGGACGAATTCCTCCCCATTACTTGTCCCCAGTCCTTTCCTGCCTCTAATGACCTCGATTAGATGTAAAGCTAGAAGCAAAACATAATTGCTCAAATAAAATTAATTACATCTCTGTGGTGTGTTTTAGACCTTTTCCTTGTTGGATTTATCTTATTCAACGGCCGAACATGGTAGCGAAGGGACTAGAGTGCTATTTCCACATATGGAGAGTCTCTAGTTCGGTGTTGTTTTAGGGCTGGTCGACGTGGAAATCATTATAGAGAGAAAAGGACTTGCGGCATGTTTCGGGAAGGACTTCAGCCTTGGCCATACCAAAGAATCATCCCAGCACTCAAGGAGTGATTTCGATTAATCATGCAATACCGAAATACGGATGGATACACGAAGATTTCAACCCCTGCCCTTCCGGATGGGATGGCTTGGGCGTTACAGGGACTCTCGGTCACTGGTGCGATTCCAGCCAGAGGCATGGATGTTAAAGTAGGTTTTGTGGTATGTCTTGTATCGACTTTCAATTGTATGAGCAAAAAGCATTTGGAAATACATCAGTACAAAGGATAAACACACAAAACGGTTTAGCTGGATGAATGGCTATCGGGAGGAATGCCATTAAAAATTTAAAGACATTTTTATTGAACCAAAAGGCAATTGACCTCCTTCAAAAATATCTCGCTGGTCCACCTCATCTCACAATAAAATATTCCGTGTTTGGTGCGAACTAGTAACATGGCTGACTTCTAAACACATATTAGGATAAAAAAATTTGGAAAGTAGGCGTACTATAGTGAATCTCTTTAGTGCACACGGGAGGGGTATTTAATTTCAGTTGAGTGTATAGGATTTAATCTCTTTAACATTATGCGTGGTTATTTCGTAAGAAGATCTTCCTGCTGGCTCAGTTCAGACGCAAGGAGGAAGTAACCGTCCGACAAACGTTTCAAGGAAGTGTTTATTTACCAGTGGCTCTGAGGAAGTGAAGAACACTTGTTCAGTAGAATTAGCTCTAATAAAATTTCTGAATATGACCATCCGTACACGAAATATGCCCATTTTCGAATTACGAGCACCTACAAATACAGTGACAGTCATTTGCCGAAAGTAACAGAAACAACTTCATATAACATATTAAAGTTACTTCATCATTATTAGAAGACCGATGAAAATGTTGAAAATAACATTGAACTAATATGTATAGGTCATTAAAAATTTCTGAAAATTACTTCTCGAGGATTCTAACTTCAGCATACCCTCATTGCGTCTTGTAATATTCTACTTGCACTATTTGATTACAAAATTAATTAATCAATATTCCGTGATAATGGAGCTATTTAAAAGAAGGAAAAAAAAAAAACTGGAAGTGCACGTGTACACGTTATTGAAAATTGACATGCCTCCATCTGCTGATGTAAATATTTTATGACCTTCCGTGCCTTTGACCATTTAACCTGCTGACTATTGTGTCAGCCTTTGTTGAGGTAATGTGGAACTCTATTGTGAAGTCAACACAAGACGAACACTACACTCATTCAAAAGCAACCATATGCGCAGAAGAACTCGAATCAGTGACCTTTATTATTATTAATAAATTTCTCTTGGGCTTCCAGCCGTGTTAAGATGTTACATTTGTGGGACGTTTCGAAGGCGTCCAACTCTGCCTTCATTCGCAACCAAATATCAATCATTAAGGCAGAGTTGGACGCCTTCTAAACGTCCCAAAAATGTAACATCTTAACACGGCTGGAAGCCCGAGAGAAATTTATTAATATACAACGCCGTGAAAGATTACGATCTTACTTTATTATTATTACTCCGCGATTCACTAAAAGTGTGTGGTGGAGGGTGTATTGCTCCTATACGAAAGGGTAATGGTTTGGAAGGGATATACGGGATATGGCAGGAGGCCTTTACAATGCGATGACAGAGTTCTAGCCCCTACACTGCTAGCACCTGCTTAAGTATCTTGGTCGGGACTCTTGCGAAGGAATTTGTGAATGTGTCTGCGGTCGTGGTCGTGGTTTGCCAACACGGAAGACAATTCCGTAGGCCCACAGAACAAGGAAATTATCAGACATTTCAGGCATGACATTTTCCTCATCCTCGTTCAACTAACTTGCTTATATTGCCACCTGAGGCTCACACAGATAACAGACGAAAGAATTATACAGGTTTAGAACCGTATATCCTCGAGGAACCAGGGCTTTCTGAACTTTTTTAAATTTGTTTCCAGCTTGACATCTCGACTTTGAGGTCATGGGAGACGGGAATATGGACTTTTTGGTGAACTATACCGACGTTCGCTTACAGTGATTTGGAAAAACTGTAGAAAATCCAAATCTGGATGGCCAGAAGCGGATTTGAACCCGCATCCTCTCGAATGCCAGGCCAGAACATTATCGTTCATCCACTACGCTCAGTTTTTTTAATTGACCGTAACATAGATATATAGGAACAATAATTATAGACTGACTCGGCCATGAATCATTTTAATATATATATTTTTGCAGCCTAGTAGTAGACGAAAAAAATATTAGATCAACTAAAGATGCCAGATCTTAATCACATCGTTTCTCACGAACCCGGAAACAACCGTATACACCCTTTTATAACCACATATGTAACATTTCAATTAGTTTTTCGAAGATAACATCATTTTAGATACAAATTCTTCGCGGGTTTGCCGCCGGATCACATTTTCTAACGACAAGCTTTCGGCGACTTGCACTGCCGCCATCATCGTTAGAAAATGTGATCCGGCGGCAAACCCGCGAAGAATTTGTATCAATAATACGCCGGGAAAGACTTATCTTTCATATAACATCATTTTACTTTTACATATCCAGCGTATTCCAGTTTGAAAAGCAATCATCCTTTTCCTTCAGAATGCAGGCATAAGAATTTTAAAAGCTCCACTGCATATGGAATTAGCCAACGTCATTAACTGTAAGACTGACAGCAGTCTTTTTCCAAGACCATTCTTGCTTGTAGAAAATGCCATGGTGGCTCCCAAAGTGAGAAGTATTATTGCGCCGGTTCAAATTCCTGTCGGCTATCAAATTTCGTTTTTTCCATGTTTTCTCAAAACCTTTGCAAATTAATGCCAGGATGATTCCTCTGGAAGGCATTGATCAACTTGTTTAATGTTCTTTGTTAACAGTTCTCTCCTATACTTATTTACCTCGACAGTAACGAGGCGTTTAGCCCTAATTATTAAAAATGTTTAATGTATAAAAAAGAAGAACTGATGTGCAGTTTTCAGACGTGAAATTTTAATTCCAAAATACTGTAAAATAGAAATTTCAAATATACACAAGTTACATATTTCTGTATTGACAGGTATTTGACGCATATATTATCACAGCAATATCTGAAAACTTATTTCGGATATTTTTAAAAATATTATCTTTTCTTAGGTGGGGTTAGGGATAGTAAATGATTCTTGTTTAATTTTTCTGCAACGCGTCACAGCGCCTAGTATTTAAAAGTTATTCACACATCGAAACGAGATAATTCTTTGCAGTTATCATTTTGTAAACGAATCTAATCCAGCAGTATTCTTGTCAAACTTTTACAATTACAAAATTTTATTGTGATACTGCTTTGTCTAGACTCTAATGAAGGAAAATGTAGTTTTATCTCCATGGCAGATGATTCCGAAGTCACAATACAAGGAAATATGCATCGTTTCCTGCCAGAAGACTTCCTCATCGAATGTGCGAGTTATATTTAAACATTAGTATGCTTCAGTGTCAATCGCTACACCAGCCACATCTAGCAATTTGAGTTAAATATTCTTTTTTGGAATAATATTTATAGTCCGACCAGTAAGCTTTGTGAGGGGGAGGGGAGCTAAAGTAAAACTGGAAATAGATAAGAAGATAAATACAGGAATGAAATGGCAGAATAGTGCAACATCTGTGTGGCTTACTGTTGGGAAGAAGCAAAAGAACACACAGTGTTAAAAGTTCCAATAATTCATAGTGCAAATTACGCGTAAATGATTGATTTTAGAAAGTCGTCGACATATATTCCTTCTTTCTTATAATGTAGACCATTTCAGCCTATGCACTTTCTACTGGGTTCATGTCAACTTTTATGATGGGATGATCAGTTTCCTGCGTCCTTGGCTCCTCGAGAAACCATCAGGTGGACGAAATATTTGTCCTGCTGCGACATGATATGGGAGACATAATTCACACCCTTATAGAAGTTACCATCGTGTTATACGGAACAGACTCCCAATTTTCAAAAATACGTCGGTCACAGATGACTATCCTGCAATCAAAACCTTTACAAATGACAATATTTCACCTCATCGCTGAATTATTTGTGACGCCTCATAGACGAAAATTCTATTGCAAACATCAATCCTTAATGTATTTTTAAACTGTAATGATCTAGAAAAAAAAGGAAGGTGCTGCCAGGCCTATCCTGGCCAGAAGTAGTTTTGCGTGGAGTATTTGTGTAGGACTGTTCAATTAAATGACATTTCTTTCGATAACCAAATATAAGGCATACCACGGTTTATTTGTTTATATTTCCAGAAACAAATCTAGCAGCCCTTTTTTGCACCCTCTCCTACTTCTGTATTTGATTCGTAAAATGAGGGTCCCATACTACACTACCATATTCGAGCAATGGTCTGACCAAAGTTTTGTAACCCAATTCCTTTACTTCTCTCGTGCATCCCCTCATCACACGCTCCAACAAGTGCAGAATTTTGAAACCTTTTCCTACCACCTGTCCAATGTGTCCTGCCCAGGTAAGCTTGTTATCAAATGTAATGCCAAGATATTATCGCAGATTGCAATCAGTGACGGATATGATAAAGGAGCTGGAATGGGATTTATTGCAAGACAGGAGGAGGATGAGGAGGGTCTTGGGAGTGTACAGGGCATATACTGGCGATGAGGCATGGAAAGATATTGCAATAGGTATTAAAAGTAGTGCATCGAAGGGAAAAGATGACCATGACCACAAGCTGGCACTCGATTTCAGGCACAAGGGTATGGGAAGATTCTCTTTGTTAGGTAAGGGTGTCAGGGATTGTAATGAGTTACCAAGAGAAATGATAAATAATTTACCGAAAACTTTGAAAGAATTTAAAAATAAAATTTGTAGAGGGCAAATGTAGGTGGGTGCAGATAGGGGGAAGATGGGTGTGTAGGGAAATTGCCACCGGAGCCTGTGCTCCATTGCAATTAAATTAAATTAAAAATTTAAAAAATTATCTGTTTATATTCATAATTCTAGATATAAAACCATTTGAATATAGCTCTTCATGCAAAGTAATTATTACCCTCCTTCTCATATCACTCAAATTTCTAGATGTGGCTGGTGTAGCGATTGACACTGAAGCATACTAATGTTTAAATATAACTCGCACATTCTTCTGGCAGGAAACTCGCACATTCTTCTGGCAGGAAACGATGCATATTTCCTTGTATTGTGACTTCGGAATCATCTGCCATCGAGATAAAACTACATTTTCCTTCATTAGAGTCTAGACAAAGCAGTATCAAAATAAAATTTTGTAATTGTAAAAGTTTGACAAGAATACTGCTGGATTAGATTCGTTTACAAAATGATAACTGCAAAGAATTATCTCGTTTCGATGTGTGAATAACTTTTAAATACTAGGCGCTGTGACGCGTTGCAGAAAAATTAAACAAGAATCATTTACTATCCCTAATCCCACCTAAGAAAAGATAATATTTTTAAAAATATCCGAAATAAGTTTTCAGATATTGCTGTGATAATATATGCGTCAAATACCTGTCAATACAGAAATATGTAACTTGTGTATATTTGAAATTTCTATTTTACAGTATTTTGGAATTAAAATTTCACGTCTGAAAACTGCACATCAGTTCTTCTTTTTTATACATTAAACATTTTTAATAATTAGGGCTAAACGCCTCGTTACTGTCGAGGTAAATAAGTATAGGAGAGAACTGTTAACAAAGAACATTAAACAAGTTGATCAATGCCTTCCAGAGGAATCATCCTGGCATTAATTTGCAAAGGTTTTGTGAAAACATGAAAAAACGAAATTTGATAGCCGACAGGAATTTGAACCGGCGCAATAATACTTCTCACTTTGGGAGCCATCATGGCATTTTCTACAAGCAAGAATGGTCTTTGAAAAAGACTGCTGTCAGTCTTACAGTTAATGACGTTGGCTAATTCCATATGCAGTGGAGCTTTTAAAATTCTTATGCCTGCATTCTGAAGGAAAAGGATGATTGCTTTTCAAACTGGAATACGCTGGATATGTAAAAGTAAAATGATGTTATATGAAAGATAAGTCTTTCCCGGCGTATTATTGATACAAATTCTTCGCGGGTTTGCCGCCGGATCACATTTTCTAACGATGATGGCGGCAGTGCAAGTCGCCGAAAGCTTGTCGTTAGAAAATGTGATCCGGCGGCAAACCCGCGAAGAATTTGTATCTAAAATGATGTTATCTTCGAAAAACTAATTGAAACGTTACATATGTGGTTATAAAAGGGTGTATTACGGTTGTTTCCGGGTTCGTGAGAAACGATGTGATTAAGATCTGGCATCTTTAGTTGATCTAATATTTTTTCGTCTACTACTAGGCTGCAAAAATATATATATTAAAATGATTCATGGCCGAGTCAGTCTATAATTATTGTTCCTATATATCTATATGTTACGGTCAATTAAAAAAACTGAGCGTAGTGGATGAGCGATAATGTTCTGGCCTGGCATTCGAGAGGATGCGGGTTCAAATCCGCTTCTGGCCATCCAGATTTGGATTTTCTACAGTTTTTCCAAATCACTGTAAGCGAACGTCGGTATAGTTCACCAAAAAGTCCATATTCCCGTCTCCCATGACCTCAAAGTCGAGATGTCAAGCTGGAAACAAATTTAAAAAAGTTCAGAAAGTTCCTCGAGGATATACGGTTCTAAACCTGTATAATTCTTTCGTCTGTTATCTGTGTGAGCCTCAGGTAGCAATATAAGCAAGTTAGTTGAACGAGGATGAGGAAAATGTCATGCCTGAAATGTCTGATAATTTCCTTGTTCTGTGGGCCTACGGAATTGTCTTCCGTGTTGGCAAACCACGACCGACCGCAGACACATTCACAAATTCCTTCGCAAGAGTCCCGACCAAGATACTTAAGCAGGTGCTAGCAGTGTAGGGGCTAGAACTCTGTCATCGCATTGTAAAGGCCTCCTGCCATATCCCGTATATCCCTTCCAAACCATTACCCTTTCGTATAGGAGCAATACACCCTCCACCACACACTTTTAGTGAATCGCGGAGTAATAATAATAAAGTAAGATCGTAATCTTTCACGGCGTTGTATATTAATAAATTTCTCTCGGGCTTCCAGCCGTGTTAAGATGTTACATTTTTGGGACGTTTAGAAGGCGTCCAACTCTGCCTTAATGATTGATATTTGGTTGCGAATGAAGGCAGAGTTGGACGCCTTCGAAACGTCCCACAAATGTAACATCTTAACACGGCTGGAAGCCCGAAGAGAAATTTATTAATAATAATAAAGGTCACTGATTCGAGTTCTTCTGCGCATATGGTTGCTTTTGAATGAGTGTAGTGTTCGTCTTGTGTTGACTTCACAATAGAGTTCCACATTACCTCAACAAAGGCTGACACAATAGTCAGCAGGTTAAATGGTCAAAGGCACGGAAGGTCATAAAATATTTACATCAGCAGATGGAGGCATGTCAATTTTCAATAACGTGTACACGTGCACTTCCAGTTTTTTTTTCCTTCTTTTAAATAGCTCCATTATCACGGAATATTGATTAATTAATTTTGTAATCAAATAGTGCAAGTAGAATATTACAAGACGCAATGAGGGTATGCTGAAGTTAGAATCCTCGAGAAGTAATTTTCAGAAATTTTTAATGACCTATACATATTAGTTCAATGTTATTTTCAACATTTTCATCGGTCTTCTAATAATGATGAAGTAACTTTAATATGTTATATGAAGTTGTTTCTGTTACTTTCGCAAATGACTGTCACTGTATTTGTAGGTGCTCGTAATTCGAAAATGGGCATATTTCGTGTACGGATGGTCATATTCAGAAATTTTATTAGAGCTAATTCTACTGAACAAGTGTTCTTCACTTCCTCAGAGCCACTGGTAAATAAACACTTCCTTGAAACGTTTGTAGGACGGTTACTTCCTCCTTGCGTCTGAACTGAGCCAGCAGGAAGATCTTCTTACGAAATAACCACGCATAATGTTAAAGAGATTAAATCCTATACACTCAACTGAAATTAAATACCCCTCCCGTGTGCACTAACGAGATTCACTATAGTACGCCTACTTTCCAAATTTTTTATCCTAATACGTGTTTAGAACTCAGCCATGTTACTAGTTGGACCAAACACGGAATATTTTATTGTGAGATGAGGTGGACCAGCGAGATATTTTTGAAGGAGGTCAATTGCCTTTTGGTTCAATAAAAATGTCTAAATTTTTAATGGCATTCCTCCCGATAGCCATTCATCCAGCTAAACCGTTTTGTGTGTTTATCCTGTGTACTGATGTATTTCCAAATGCTTTTTGCTCATACAATTGAAAGACGATACAAGACATACCACAATACCTACTTTAACACCCATGCCTCTGGCCGCAATCGCACCAGTGACCGAGAGTCCCTGTAACACCCAAGCCATCCCATCCGGAAGGGCAGGGGTTGAAATCTTCGTGTATCCATCCGTATTTCGGTATTGCATGATTAATCGAAATCACTCCGTGAGTGCTGGGATGATTCTCTGGTATGGCCAAGGCTGAAGTCCTTCCCGAAACATGCCCCAAGTCCTTTTCTCTCTATAATGATTTCCACGTCGACCAGCCCTTAAACAACACCGAACTAGAGACTCTCCACATGTGGAAATAGCACTCTAGTCCCTTCGCTACCATGTTCGGCCGTTGAATAAGATAAATCCAACAAGGAAAAGGTCTAAAACACACCACAGAGATGTAATTATTTTTATTTGAGCAATTATGTTTTGCTTCTAGCTTTACATCTAATCGAGGTCATTAGAGGCAGGAAAGGACTGGGGACAAGTAATGGGGAGGAATTCGTCCATGGCCTTTTGAAGGAACAATCGCGGCATTCGCCTGGAGTGATTTGGGGAAACCATCTAAAACTGTGGCTAGATGGGTATTCGAACCCACGACCTCCCGAAAGCCGGATACCACATACCCACCACGTTATTTACTTTTTATTTTTTGTCTTCGTCATATCTTCGGCGGTAATGTGATATGAATCCTGATAGTATTGGAAACTAGGATCGGGTAAGAATTTCAGCCACCGCTTTTTGAAGGAACTTTTCTGGAGTTCAGCTGGAGAGATTTACGAAAATCATGGAATACTGAAACTGGATCCCCGACGGGGTTTGAATTCGCGGCCTCCCGAATGCCAGGCAACAGTGTTACCTATAACCCATCGGGCTTGGACGGCAGGAAATAAAGCTTGACAGAAAATTTTATAGAAGTATCAGTGTTAATTAGAAACAAAGAGAGAGATGATAGTTTTACTACTTCCATCTTCCAGATTTAAAATGTGGAACCGCTAATTCACAATGCAGACGGATTTGTATATTTATTTACTGTTCTTAATGATTATTATTACTACTAAAACTGTTGCTACTGCGTTCAAGTTTAGCTTACGTTCTAAATATGGTATGATGAAAACAAAATTAAGGTGTTACTATTCCGCACCATTTAATTTTCTGGGAATAATTTATTTATATTTCGTGACTTAGTTTACCATTAGAGTTCTTTCGTTAATGCTCTTTCTACTTACCCTTAACCTTTGTGTGTATTTGTCACACGCACAGTTCTATAACGCTGCAGCGTTAGAAAGTGTAACTAAGTCCATTGAAACTCTCTTATTGGTTTTCCGTGCGTAATTTAGCGATTCTTTTCTGTATTCGCCATATAATTGCATTTGCTAGCGAATTGTTAACTGTTTATTCGAGGAAAAAAAAAATACGCAACGGTTATCAAAATTACGAAAAAAGTGTTACCATCTCTCTATAATTAATTAATTTGGTTATTTAAATAATTATTATGACTAAAATGGTGATATTCGTGATTATTTTTACTGCAGAACTCCGAACTTTCCCTCTGAGCGTCTGCGAGTTTCTTGCTGCGCGGGCTCATTTTTTTAGTCTTGGGTAAAGTGCTGGGTATGAGAGGTCTATTTTATCATGAATTTAGTGTACCACCTACCAGTTATGCTGTCCCATGCGGTATTCGTGTCTAGAACGAAGCATAATCGAAAGGCGAGGGGTCTCTCGAATTCTGTCCCCGACTGTACATTGAATAGAAGATGAAGGTTGGATAGTTTTCAGGTATATCTGTAGCAGTAAACAAATATCTAAAAAAAAAAAAAAAAAGAGAGAGAGAGAGAGACATAGGGCACCAGATTGAATTTTTATAAGGTAATCCCAGGTCTAAACCTAATTTAAAGAAGTGAATCAAGTATAATCAATAAATCCCAAGAAATTAGAATACAAGCACCGAGGTTGGTGGTGTAACGATTAGCGTTCTGGCCTCGCATTCCCCGTCCGGGCATCAGATTTGGGTTTTCCATCGGTTTCCCCAAATCACTCCAGGCAAATGCCGAGATGCTTCCTTCAAAAGGCCATGGCCAAATTCCTTCCCATTCCTGGTGCCCCATCCTTTCCCGTCTCTATAGACCTCGCTGTTAACAGACGTTAAGCAGTTAAAAAAATACAATCTGAGGAAGTGAAATTCTAAGGTCTGTCAAGTGACGTACATAAAGAATTAAGAAAAGTTGACATTGCAGAAAAACTAGTATAGTATGAAACAAGCAAAAAGAGGAAAAGGTTGAAACAGTCCCCTGAAGTTACCTTGAGAATTAAAAGAAAATAAATCGCGAGAGGAAGGAAATTTAGCTACAGAGTTGGAAATTAACAAGTCATTAAGTATGAAACAAAAAATGATAAAAAAAGAAGAGATTTCATTCAGTAATTTTTCTTAAAGAAACGCATCACTCGAGAGAGAGTCTGTCCCCATTAAAAGAGAGCAGTACAAGTAGGACAGTTATGTAGGTATTTATGAATTAATAGGATGCTGTTTATCAGTTTTCTGATGTCTCAAAAGGCGTCTGATTTCTAGGAATTACTAAGGTGAGGTTTAATCTGTAATACTTTTCATCGAACGTCGGTCCTTCACAATTTACATTCGAAAGTAGTTCAACGCAGTAGCAGCAGCTTTGGACAAAATAACACGTTTTACAGAAACGTTAATGTCATTTCTGGTAAATAATGTCCCAGAAAATCTTTCATTACTCTGGATACGAAAGGCATAGAAAAGCTGCGGTTAAATTAGTGTTATACAGTCTACGAACAGTGTCATAAAGGTGAATGATACAGCGGTGCGATATATTTATTATACATAATTTGCGTACAAAAAGTGCCCTGTTAAGCTTAAAGGCTGTGTCCATCACGCGATATAATTGCTTTTAATAATACACTTAATCGTCTACGAAACTGAGATGAGAAAAGTGCGAACGATTTATTTCGGGAAAGACTGTACACAGGGAGGCGATATCAATACAATAAAAAAAGACACAAACGTGTGTCCTTTCCAATTACCTGACTTGGAAATTCCATACGAAACACAGTAATTTTTATCCCCTATACTTACAGGTATCCTCTCATCATTCTCCACGATTCGTCTTGTCTTTTTCTTCAATCTTATAAGAAATACAGCCAAGAAATAAGAATGAAGGAAAAACGAAGCGTGTGTTTAATGGAGGACGTGATA
>JARYHS010011204.1:0-12000 GCA_031002005.1 Vandiemenella viatica | reverse complement strand
CTCAGTGGTTAAAGCGCTTGCTTACAAATGTTTGGGACGTGGTCTCCGGTTCAAATCTTCGTGGAGGCTAAGATTTTTAAAAATTGTTTTTGATCGTAAGAGTCACGCCTGGGCCGTAGGTTATTCGGATTGAATGTTAAACTGTAGATATCACAAAGTTAGGGGTGAAATGCGAGGCAAATCGTAGGTAGTCTTGCAATGCTGTAGGTGTACACTTTTTTACGTTATAATTATTCCTCAGGGGTTGTTTGCAGTCAGAGAGAGAGAGAGAGAGAGAGAGAGAGAGAGAGTGTGTGTGTGTGTGTGTGTGTGTGTGTGTGTGTGTGTGAACTGCAGTAATAATACTATAAATACGGAAGTAAGTCTCTGTCTTTTTGTTACGTTTTGACGACCAAATGGCTATATCGATGTTGATGGACACGATAATCTGTATGAAGGACACAGGACAATTTCTCCGGTAAGTTTAATAGTTGTAGTCACTAAATTTTGAGACCTTATCGAATGATGACAGAAAAATGTTGGAAATTGATTCTCTTCAAGAGACTGGTTCGACAGTAGAATAATATAGTGATAGCTTTTCTGTCATATTATGCCGTCTCGGTGTTGTTTGGGACCAATCCTTCGTTACCAGCAACTTACTATATTCAATTCTGGCAAAAAATTCTTAATCCACGCGTACGAAGTCGCGGGTACGAGCTAGTGAATTCATAAATTCATTGAGTGGTACTATTATGTACACTTGTGGATGGCTTCCCTACTGACGATTTCATTAGACATACAACGGCGTTTAATTAGAATCGCACTGACCCTGCCAGCTGATTGATAAGAGCCGACTGGGTAACCTTCCACTGGAGCCGTGGATAAGGGTCGATCATAGGAGATCGACCGTAGTTCTGATATGAATATTCGTCGTAGGTCCCTACTGCAACACCTGACAGTTTATATGGCTCAGTACATTCAGATATTACTAGTGGAATGACTGAGGAGGCTAGGATAAATTAGGGTAAATGGCAATTACCTATTTACATAAGCAAGGACTGGTGACATACGTGAATATTTACATTGTTTAATTGACCTTGAAACAAAACATTTATAGATAGGGCCAAGGACTAGGCGAGCATGTAACTGATGGGCGCCTCACAAACTAAAAGGAATATTGATAATCTCCCTGAAGGCTGTGCCCACATGACTATGACCAAATGATTGACCCTTTAATTGTCCACATCCAGCTATGTAGATCAGTACAAAATTATAAGCCCAGTTTTTTCATTGTTTTAAACATTTTCTTACATATATTCCTTGTCTCTAGCTCTACCTACAAGTTGATACTTCCTCATTCAATTATGGCGCAAATCGAACTATACTTTATTCACATATTCCATCCTCCACTTCTACGGAATTCTCCTTTTTCGCCCCATATCTGTACAATCAATGCCACCGCATTACTCATTACACCCCTGCTATTGTCATGTAACTAGCAAACGAATTCCTTTGTGATGCGGCTAATATATCTTGATTATTGTCTACAAGAATCGCTACCAGAATACCAATCCAATTCTAGCAAAAACGTCTAACAACTGAAAATATACTGAAGTTAGAAAGTCATATTTAAGGGTATAACGCATACTTCACATAGAGAAAATGTATTTAAATCTTAATGTAAAGAAATTGGGGATCAATTTTCCAGGATAGAAAATTATTTCTAGTCTACGATAGTAATTTGAACAGTATGCCCCCCTTTATCGCTGACGAATGCAATAAACTGAACTGCCATTTATTATAATGAAATATAAATTTCTTACTAATTCCTGTAAATTTATTTAACACTAACAAAGTGCCGGCGTTGCCGTTTTAATTGGGTTTGATTTTCCCGTACGCAATTTTTAGTCAGCCAATGAGAAACATGTGTACCAAGTTTGATTAAATTCGCGCCAACCATTTCCGCAATTAAATTAAACCTAGATTCACCCTCACAGTACCCAGAAAGGGGTGGGTTTGATTTGATTTACCCCTACACTAGTTTTATTCGTCCGAAGAGAATCCTGTGTACCAAGCTTCATTAATTTGGTACCAGCCATTTCTGGAATTATACTAAACTTCCATTTACTCGCACAGTTCCTAGAGCGGGATGGGATGGGTCCTGTGATACGTAATGTCAGTTTTCATTCTGGTCCAGTCTACATTACAACTTGATAACTACATCTGCTAATTTAGATGCTTGTAAATCGAAACATGTACCGTAAGCAGATTAATACCCACCACATACAAAAATCTGAAATGCGTCTGTTCCGGCATCACGCAGAAAATACAATTTTTTTTTGGGTTTTCAGAATTTGAATGCCCGGGGTCAAAGTTAAAATCTGACGTCTTTCCTGAGAAGTTACGATACATCTATTTTACGAATAATCTGGCATAACCTGAATACTACTGAATCGATTTTCAGAGATTCCAACATTAGGTGTGTCCCATTGAGCTGCCTCTTCTGCCGCTGTCGGTGTAAATTTTCTCATTATGCTTTTCATCTATCGCTGAAGCACACATGTACAGTTGAATATCAAACACTGAGAATCAGTTTTCAAAATTGTATAAGTTGGTAATATAAGTGGCTCACTTTCGCGTAAGAAAATACTAGTTTGGCATAGCTTCGGTTGGCAGTCAGAGATTGTAGCTTCGGAGCCTGAGTTAGCTTTACCGACAACGATGTTCTCTGGATTTTTTTTTTCTCGTAAATTTTAATTTATGGATTTTCATCCTTGCATTACGAATGGACATCTATGGAGTTTAAAAAAATTCAAAACCTAAATTTAAGGAAGGAACCGGTAGATGAGGTATTTCTTGCGCAACACTGTTAGTTCAGATTTCATTTAGTGTTCCGGCATTGTGAAATGCTTAAACGTAATGCCGCGTTTATACTCTAGCGCGAGCTTCCCCGAGTCGAGGCGAGACAGCACGAACACGAGAGTGTACACATTTAACAGCACGTAGCTTGTCCAGCATGTAACGTGTCATACAAGGTACAGACATAAGACAGTACACTCTCAGATGTCGTCAGACAAATTAGAAAGTACACGAATATAACTACTTGTAAAATGTTCCGAAATTTTTCAATAGAAGAACTAAATGTAGTGGTAGAAGAAGAATCGAATTATGCAGAAGTTCCGTTTGTAAAACAGAAAAAATTCAGCTCAAACACGAAAATGTTGATAAAGTAATCTACATGCATTCTACACAACTTCATAACATATAACCATACTCCTGTCAATCTACAGCTTTTGATGTCAGAGACAAACTTGCTTTCTATTTTGAGTCACCTGCAGAAGCAATGTAAACAAATTGTAATAATTATTTTCATAAATAAATATCTGCTTACCTTGCATTTAGAGCTTTATTAACTATGTCCTTCCACGTGACATCTTTTACATTTACTAAAAATGCAAGAGTACAGTTATGGAAAATCAAGGTTCCTAACATCTGGGGACCACTGACAGTTGCAGAGCGCTTGCCACCTGGTCATGCAGAGGACTGGAACGTCTGGCGGTCCTTAAATCGATTGTGAACAGGAGTGGGCAGGTCCAAGGAAAACCTAGTCAGATGGGGTTATACTGATGCTACAAATATAAAGTGCGAATGTGGTGAAGACCAAACTATGAATCATATGGTAGAGTGCCCTACGTGCCCATCATCCTGCAACAATGAAGACTTGTTTCAAGCAACACACAATGTAATTGAGGTTGCGAAGTACTGGGCTAAGTGTGTTTAAGGTTGTTGATTTGCACAATGTATTTAACTGTGTATTTTGATGTTTGTGATACGAGAATAATGATTTACTGTCACTATATTTTTTGTCAGACGAGTCGTATAGAAATTTATATTCTCTAAATAAGTCAATTAATTTTAAGTTGTTCATCCTTTTAAATTAGATCACGTAGTACGCTGTCTGTGCTGTTGACGTTATCGTGTTCATACTATCCGCACAGACATGCTCAGACACGTGCCGTCACGCAGACAAAATATTCTTCCCGACAATACTGCCCGGTACCGACACGTGTCTGTACGGACACGTTACGTTCACGCGGGGTAGATGTGAATACGCCTATTTATAATGCATGTACTCATGTTTTCTTTGTCTGTGCCGATACGTGTTTGACACGCACTATGTCTGAAGATGTGAAGGAGGCTTAAACAGTGCGCTCCCGTAGTCTCGCTTCGCGTGGTCGCTCGCGAGTGCCGTTCGCCTCATGCTGCATTTACACCCTCGCCTCGCGTCTCGCCTCGCCTCGCGTCTCGTCAAAATGTTCGTGCACGAGCGGTGACACGTACTGCCGTTTGCACTAGGGTTACAAGAATTTTTTCTCCGAATCCGAGGACGCTTCACAACTTTTTCATAAAAATCCTGGGACGCTTTCGGCATTTGTCTGATGACGCGTTGCACTTCCATAGGTTATGTTATTAAATGTTGGGTTAACTTAAAAGCCACATATTGTTTACATTTTGTATTTTAATTGTGGATGACATGCAGCCATGTTGCACACAGCAAGAAGACATGATTTTCCCAAAGATGTTGTGTCCAAGACGCAGTATGCTTGTAATTTTCTTTTATTCCTAGGCACGTACCAGGAAAGAAGTGTCCTTCATATCTCTTGCTTTAAATGAATGCATTAGCAAATCAGGGCTTTTAAAGAACTATTGCTTGATTAAAAAAAAATCTGAGGACTACAGTAAAAATCCGGGGACATTGCGGTGACGAAATCTGTCTGTGGACAGAACTAAATACGGGGACTGTCCCAGGCAAACGGGTACGTCTGGGAACCATAGTTTACACTCTCGCAAGAATTCGTTCATGGATGACTAATGGGCCTTCCAGCTAGTGGTGGACTGTAGGAGGTTTTCCGGATAATGAAGCACTTTTTTTAAAAAAAAAAATGACTTTTTAACGTTTTTAAAAGAGATTTAAGGAGTTAATAGAACTCTTATAGGTTTCCAAAGTGTTCTGTGTGTCATTATTTGTTGACAAACTTTAATTACTGCGTTATAATGTATTGAATGGAGAATTTCATCAGTTTACTGACTCATTATCTGTAAACGATAATATAACGCGAAAAGATATTGACAGATTCAGTAGCCACCTCAACAAACTTTAGACGTCGAAAAAACGATTTGAAGATACGTTAAAATTCAAGGTGTATGACTGGGTTGCGGACAGCCAAGATAAATTCAGCACCGCGTGTTAGGGGTAGCTTAAAAGAATCCAGAACATTAAAAGTTCTAGTAGTTAACTGCAGAAGTGTTTGTAATAAACAGCCTGAACTCGTAAACGTTATTCGTAGTACAGATGCTGATATCGTAATAGGCACAGAAAGTTGGTTAAAACCGGATATAAGTTCCGGCGAAATTTTTAATAGTAACATGAACATTTTCCGTAAGGATAGGTTGCATTCCCAAGGAGTTGGTGTATTTATAGCTGTTAGTAAGTACCTCCCATGTAGCGAAATAGATGTCATACTGTCTGCGAAATCATATGGATCAAGCTCAACGTAGCTAGGACAAAACTTGTGATAGGCTCGTTCTATCGTCCATCCGATGCAAGCGTAAATATTGCCGAGGCCTTGAGAAATAATGTAAATAATATAGCACGGCAATTTCCGGACCATACAATAATGCTAGGAGGTGACTTTAACTTGCCAGATATCGACTGGACTAATTACGTTCACGTTACTGGGGGCAGGGATAAAGCAACTTGCGAAATCATTCTAGACCTACTCTCAGATCACCATCTTGAACAGCTCGTAACTGAACCAACGCGATGCCTCAACGGTAACGAAAATATTTTAGATATAGTTGTTACAAATAGGCCCGAACTATTCACGGATATTTCTACCACCGCAGGAATAAGTTATCACAAAGCTGTAATTGCTACAGTAAAACTAACAACCACGCGCAGAAAGAGAAAAGAGAGGATCGTTTACAGATTCGAAAAGGCTTCAAAAGAGTGTTTTAGAGCGTATTTGAGGCATAATTACCACACCTTCTCAGTAGCAGGAGGCACCGTTGAAGAGAGGTGGCATCGATTCCTATATATACTCGGGGAAGGTATGAACTTGCATATACCGAAACGGACAATCAGGGAAGAGAACGATCCCCCATGGTACACACGGGAGGTTAAAAGGTTACTCAAGAAGCAAAGGAAGATACATGCACGATCAAAAAGGACGATGCATCGGACTGATTTAGATAAGTTAGAGGAGATAAGGGGACGTGTTAAGAATGCGATGCGTGAGGCCTTTAATAACTTTCGTGAAAATTCTCTCTCTAAGAGCCTCACTGAAAACCCTAAGAAATTTTGGTCGTAGCTATGTAAAAAAAGTTAGTTGTAGTGGGAACAATAAGCCAGTTCTAATAAAAGACGGACGGGAGGTTGAAGACAGCCGCGGCAAGGCTACCTTATTTAACACCGAATTCAAAAATTCATTCACGCTAGAAAACATGGAGAACATCCCCACTTTACCACATCGTGTGGAATTAGAGATGGATCCGATAGAAATTGATAGCGTAGGAATTGTAAAGCAATTAAAACTCCTGAAGTGGGGTAAAGCGCCGGGTCCCGATGGTATACCGGTAAGAGTATTTTCTGAATACGCGGACGATATTGAACCATTACTATCAGATATATTCCGTAAATCACTAGAAGAGAGAAAAGTACCTTCTAGCTGGAAAATAGCCCAGGTAATTCCCGTTTTTAAGAAAGGAGATCGGTGTGATCCTAGGAATTATCGACCCATATCTCTAACATCGGTCTGCAGCAGAATTCTGGAAAATGTCATATGCTCGAACATAATGAAATTTCTAGATGAGAACGAGTTACTTACACCATGTCAACACGGATTTCGGAAGAAGAGATCGTGTGAAACACAATTGGCCCTATTTTCCCACGACATAATGAAAGTTATCGATGCAGGTTCGCAAGTTGATGCGGTTTTTTTGGATTTTCAGAAAGCTTTTGATTCTGTGCCACACAACCGACTTTTAGCGAAGATTCGAGCTTACGGTATTTCGGCTCAGATTTGCGAGTGGATACGTGATTTTCTAACTGGTCGATCACAATATGTCGTTGTTGATGGGGAAGCCTCTTCTAAGATAAATGTTACTTCGGGCGTTCCTCAAGGAAGTGTAATAGGTCCACTTCTATTCTTAATATTTATAAACGATCTAGGTGACAACGTCAAATGCTGGTTGCGATTGTTTGCCGACGATGCGGTTATCTATAGGGAAATAAGGTGCTCCGACGATTGCTTAGAAATTCAGCGTGATTTGGATGCTATTTTCGATTGGTGCCGTAAATGGCAGCTTACACTTAATTGCAAAAAGTGCAAGGCAATGCGGATAAGTAACAAGAAGAATCAGGTTGTTCACGAGTACAAAATAAACAATTCACCTGTTGACACGGTTGATTCCGTGAAGTATCTGGGGGTGATAGTACAAAGCAACATGAAATGGGACATGCACATAACTTCCGTCGTAGGCAAGGCAAATTCTAAATTACGATTCATATGTCGTATTTTGAGGAATTGTAATGCTCAAACAAAGGAGATAGCGTATAAAACACTAGTGCGTCCGCATCTGGATTACTGTTGTGGGGTTTGGGATCCGTATCGCAAGGTTCTGATTGACTCAGTTGAAAGGGTGCAGAGGAGAGCCGCTAGATTCGTGACTTGTTGTTACAGCCCTTATGAAAGCGTCACAGAATTGATACATAGATTGGGCTGGGATAGTTTGGAAGACAGACGACGTAGCTTGCGTTCGAATTTATTGGAAAATATGCGAAAAAAATTAAATTTCGAGTGCAATGAAATACTTCTTCCGCCAACCTATTTAGGTCGCAATGACCGGAGGGATAAGATTAGAGAAATAAGATGCCGTACTGATACTTATATGTATTCCTTCTTTCCTCGCACTATTCGGGATTGGAATGGGCGGGTTTAGGATTGGTGCTTAGTACCCTCTGCCATCCACAATGTTTGTGATTTGCAGAGTATGGATGTAGATGTAGATGTAGAGGATGTAGGGTGAAAAATCCTTGTACCGCAAATATTGAAGAACCTGATTCAGATTGACGAGAAGTACTGTTAGAAATCAGATAGAAAAAATTTCGACAGTGATGGATATGAAAAGCTGTGGAAAAATGAAAATGGGACTGTCATATCTAAAGTATGGCAATTGATATTCAGTTTAATGAAAACTTATCCAATTTCATATCTCACGTAATGAGGCTTTAGTACTGTTGATCATATTATCACCACAGAAGGAAACGGCCTGAATATTTTCGAAAGAGAAGACCTTCGTTTGTTTCTAACAAAAATCGACATAGATGTCCAGTTTTATTTTAGCAGCATCAGCTTTAGGAATATTACTAATAAATTAAATAATAAAATGTAATTCAACCAAACTTCATGCTTTTATATACGTAAAGTATAAATAAAAAGACAGATTTAACTACAGTAAGTCGTTATACAAAGACTTATTCTGCCAAACGTAGCGAAAGTCCGACGAAGAGTATTTGGGGAGTAATTATTATTATGGGTTTTATGTGTGATTAATAAATCTCCATTACCGTGGAACCGGTAGGTGGTTAGAAAAATTTACTACTAACATTGATACAAAAGTGGGCTGTAGGTAAGAAAGGTTTACTACCTCTACTGTCAAAAATGTTAACTAGTACCAAAAGACCGCCACTGAGGCGAGCTGCACTGGCGAGCAACCAGGCGAGGCGAACGCACAGTCTACACTCTCGTGTTCGGGCTGCCTCGCCTCGCCTCGCCTCGCCTCGTGCAAGCGAGAGCGTAAATGTGGCATGAGCGACGGATCGAAAAACTCCTGTTAATCCTGCCTAATTAAATCTCTGATTAAAATTAATTGCTCTTAAGTATTATTTTGTTAATCATTTAATTTTTCTTATACGATTAATTCAAAGAACACTGTCAATAAATTCAATAAAATGTATTTCACTAGAAGACTAAATCTATATCTATAAAACGAAAACCGGACATATTGGTCGTTTAAAAACTGTGAAACTACGGAGCAGATTTCGATGGGGTTTTCACCGTTTTAAAGCATAGAATCTCAATTCAGTTGTTTGGAATGTCTTATGTTTCAACGTTAAATAACGCAGAGCATTAAATGAAATTCTGAACGTATGATGACAAATCCCAAAGATGGAAGGATTAGATTTTGCATACTTCGCACTAAATACACAACGACAATGTCTCTGACCATAGCCTTTAATGAAAGCAATAAGATAACTTTACAATAATAACTATTTTGCACAATAAACATAACTTGAATTATTCTTTCCTTTAATTCGGGATAGCCGTAAAAAACAACAGAGATTTTCTTTAAGCACAATCTCTGGACAATATCTCTGACCTTCAGCATTAGTCTTCTGTTTACGATAATATTATTCCCGATTCACTTATGATATTTGTATAAAATGTTGAATATGCGGAGTTAAAGGATATGGCGTTTCGAGCAAAAAATACATCCATTCACTTCGCAATTGAATCAAATGTGAGTTTCTAACATAATCTAGTGTTGTTCATTATTGTAGTAATGCAATTTCTTAACCAAATTAACGAAGCTTGATATACATAAATTTCTTGGACGAATGAAAATAGTGTACGTGCAAATAAACTTCAACCCAGCAGTTTCTTGGTGGGGATGGAATGAATCTAGGTTTGCTTTTATTCCGAAAAAAGTTGGCGCGAATTTTATGAAACTGTACAAATGTTTTTCATTGAGGTAATAAAAATAGGGTACGGGTAAATCTACGCCAACTATACCGGGAAACGCCGGGAACTCTGCTAGTAATATATACGATTTTCTTTAGTAAACTATGTAAATAAGTATAAAACCAGCAACAAAAATTAATTCCTTTAAGTGGAACACATTTTTACTTTCATCCTTTATTTCATCATTTAAGACAGTACGAATAGTTTAACAAAAATTTCATAGACCAATTAATGATATAGCCGCGTTTGAAATACTGAAAAAATATAGAATAACAAGATGATACCAGCGACTTAGTACGCGCGGATTGAGAATTTCGTTTGACAGAATTGAATATAGAAAGTTGTTGCTAACGTAGGATAGGTCCCAAACAACACCGGGTCGGCATAATATAATATGATAGAAAAGCCATCACTATATCATTCCGCCGTCGAACCCGTCTCAAACATACTTAAAAAAAAAAAAAAACTACAAAAAAAAAACTACAAAAAAAAAACAGAAAAACAAACGGAGGTGCGGGGATGTGTGTGCGTGTGGAAGGGGGGAGGGGAACGGGTGTGTTAACTAAGAGTATTTTTATTTCTGCTTGGTCTTTTCTTCTTTCTTCAGCATGAGCATCCGATTCTTGGATTCTAATAACTTTAGCTGCTCGTGCTCTGCTAGAGCTACACCTTACGCCAGGTTTACGCCCGCAAAACAAGTAAAAAAAGAAGACAAAATAAACTGGTGCCTGAAACTTTTAGGCAGACACAAAGTAATATTACAGTGCAGAGTAAATCGACATCTATACCTTTTGTCTCTAAACGAAATTTACTAACAAATCGAACACTTACATACCACGCGAGAATCACAGCTTGAGCAACCGACGTAACACTACAGACTAATACACTCATCCGTCTGTCTGTCACCATTCTATAAGTGCTAAAAATTTCGTTACTACAACCGTTATTCATACCGAAAAAAATGTCCTGTGTCGTTCTTACAGATACCAAGTATTTCCTTGCCAACTTCCATCAATATTGGTATAGCCATTTAGTCGTCAAAAAGTAACAAAAAGACAGATACTTCCGTATTTATAGTATTATTAGTCCAGATCACAAACACACTGACAGCAAGTGTAACAACCCCTGCGGGATCAATATAACGTAGAAAAGTGTACACCAACTGCTTTGATAGAATACCTACGATTTGCCTCGCATTGCAGCCCTAAATTTATGGTATCTACAGTTTAACATTCAATCCGAACAACCGACGGTCCAGGCGTGACCCATACAATCATAAATAATTTTAAAAAAGCTTTGCTTCGCCGGGATTTGAACAAGAGACCACGTGTCTAACATCAGTAAGCGAGCGCTTTGACCACTGAGCTACCATATCGCTATACGCTCAGGTAGTGCAGAGACTTACACATCCAATGCGTCTTTCCATCACCGTTCAGTAATTTTTCAAAATTATGTGACAACATGTATTATTTATACAGAAAAAAGTATGCCATGTCCATTCTAATGCGAAATAGCGTCTCCATGTAACAAACAGTCAGAGAGACAGAGGTACCTTCGCAATTAAAACATTAATATAGATACACAGCACACTTATAAAAATGATAATACACGAAAAATAAATCAAGAAAATCGGTTATGTAGTGAACATAAACACATATGACGTGGAATAGACTGTAGCATAAAGAAACCGAAACACAATGCCATCTACTGGATGGTTACCTAGCCTAGATAAACAAGTCTTGTGTCGATAAATTAACACACCGCCATCTGTTAGAAACTTATGGAACTATAGTAATAATTTCATGTAGTCGTAATGATCTGCCGATTGGGTTTCTGTTGGCTGCGCATTCCGGCCCTCCTGTAGCCGCCTTAATGTAGCCCGACAATCCCTCAGGGTACAGGAGACCTACAGTTTAACGTAGAATCAGAACCATTCCTGGCGTACTCCACATTCCACTGCAAGGTGCGCCAGAGGTGAAGGCCGGGTTAAGGGCCTATAAAATCCCCGCCGCGACAGGGATTCGAACCGAGAGCCTTCCGAACACCAGTCAGACGCCTTAACCACTGAGCCACGAGACCGCTCAAAGTAACGGAACTTACAGATAACTACAAACCATTGTCCTATGACAAGCATTTAATGAACATTTAATTCGCAATAATAAATATTGAGATCAATAATCGAGATAAAAACTATCCTATCTTTTAAGTTCGACCAATT
>JARYHS010011202.1:0-11120 GCA_031002005.1 Vandiemenella viatica | reverse complement strand
GTTGGATTATGAATTACTAATATCAAATCTATAAATACAAATTTTGCACACGACTTCCAAATTTTAAACTTGCTTACGTGAAATCTAATCTCATGAATTTGCATGCTGTGTTGGAAAATCACCTTACCCATCTGGAAGGTAAAATAACCAGATAATTTTCAGTATGTCACGGTTTAGGAGGGCAGCGCAGAAACACAAGGTGGTGGTGGGTGCCTTGGTGGGCAAACCACGTTACAATTATCTTTCATACCTTTATGATTAATAATTGTGGAAATTTATTAATTTTGCAAGAATCTCGACGTTAGTTGGAATTTAGGAAAATTGTCACAATATGACATTTATTTCTTATCACTGGCGATTACAAGTCTGAGCGAATTTACCGTTAACATTAACACAAATTGGCAAAATCATAAAAGCAACGCTCAGAGTTACAATTAGCCGTCATGGCAAGCAAACAATTGTATATTTACTTTTAAATATCTCAGAATCAAAATGCAAGAAATAATGACAACTGGAAACAATGAAAAATACAAGTTATGACTACCTCAGACAAAGGCATCATAATACTGTGACTTTACAGTTAAAAAGAAAATCATGGGCGCCAGAATGAACAATATATCATTCGAAAATAACTAGTTCTGGCAAATTATGCCGCTAGCTCAGGGGTTTTTACAATTACAAAGTGAGAACATGGACCTATCCTCTCAAAGTCGCTTACGGGTTCTGTTTCACGGAATGCACAATCACATGGCTTGGTCGTAATCAATTACCATTGTAGTTCTGCGTCTGATGTCTGTGATGAGTGTAGCGGACCCACGATATGTGAGATTATCTCACAAGTCGGCTATAGGCATCTCTGGTCTGGCAATGCGCATCATCGCATTACCGGCTGTGTTGCGGTGATACGCTGCTCCAGCAAGGCAAGCTGCAGTTAGCGAAAGAAGTCAACTTTCCAAGTCAACCTCAGACTGGTGCGATCGAAGTTAGAATGTCCAGCTCCTCGCTCTTCGGTCCACGAGGAAACTTCTTGCTCCGCCCATTTGTAGTCTCGAAGCTCACATACAACAAAAATTCCCAGGATTTTGAGTTATACGCTCATTTTGATTGGACCTTCAGGTCGGCACCTAATGTCACGTGATATCCTCGATATGTGATTTGGCCAAAGAATCCAACAGAGGTCGGACATATTCGGCTAAGTTCGCCGGGAGAGAACATTCTCGGACGGCAGGCTTTTCCCGCCGGTGAGTAGTTGACCCATCCCCAGGGAGCAGGTGTGTGGTCTGGCAAATCCCAAATCCGCGACTTTTGTCGCCAAGGCTCGGAACACCAAGATTAGCTTCAAGCCTACATAGCTCAATAACTCTTAATATTCGCTTTGCTACGATACACTGTATAAGTTCACCATTTCATTACAGTCCTCACTTGGAATCTTGCGTACTTTATAAAATTACAACAAAAATCTATTCACGTGGTCGCCCAAGATTTATGTAAATTACTCTTATATTATTACATATATAATAAAAATGCACCTTGTAACGTGGCGACAGCGCGGCTCGTTACAATATGGCCGGCCGTTGGTGAAAAATGAAATTATGGTACAATAATTTTATTTTTAACTACCTAATTCTATCTCCATTGTGACTCAACAAAAACTTAAGCATTTTTATAATTACATTAATTTTAAATGTGATTCCAATAACCATCGGTATTCCTGCCTTGTAAGGTGAATATATAACGGGAGCATATGTCCTTTTGGCCGTCTTACAATTCTTTACAAACAGAAGCACGTGAATTCAGGTAGCCTTCCCAAATACAAAGTTATATTAAACACAATACTAAAATATACATGAAAAGAAATTATTTACATACATGTTTAAATAATAATAATCTTGAAAATAACTTGTATCAAATCTTATCATTAAATTAATAAAATGAAACACATTAATAAAACAAAACATTGTCAGAACACTTATGCCAAAAAGTGGTTGAAACTATACATTGTATTTACAATTTAGCGTGATGTTTAACTCATGTGAATAAAAATAATTCTGCCTTCAACAAACATCCCTATAGATGCTAGAGGTGAGTGTAAAATATCTCATTACATTGCGCGGTTTTAATCTCAAAACAACGGAATAGTTCAGTCGGATTCGGTGACGTGATTTGCGTCATGACCGACGGTTAATTGAACAAGCATTTCAGAGAGAAGATGTGTTCGTGTTCATGGTCAAACATCACCAACTGTAATCTTGGATATGAATGACGCGGCATTTACTTATAATTAGACGTGGTGTGGAATGAACGATATAAGTACATGTTTTCGTGTGTTACGTAAATTATGAACCTTACTGGTTGAATGTTAGGTGGTCTCCTAATTAGTCTTTCATTGGTCGACATCTCTAACTTTTAATAAACCATCTGTGAAGTGATTGCGAATTTCATGGCGAAAGGAAACTGTATTTGCTCATGGGTATATGTAATGGAATTTCTATAAAATTTACCATTCCCCTATGAGAAATTATACACATTATGCGGTTTGACGTGAACTTTCATCATCGTCAACCAAAGTCGCTGTAGCATCTTTGGCATACAAGCGGACCCGAAATATAACCATTTCGCACTTACCGGTAAAATGAAAGGATAATGAATAGCGTAACTATCATTCCTCAGTAATATTACGATTCCTTCACAATGGGTCTATTGATGACTCAAGATTATCTCGACATTCAAAGAATAAAATATTTCTCTTTATTTAGGAGTTATTATAATACTCTTAACATGTCCGTATACTCCACGTTTTATGCTGAAATCCATCCCAGTTAGCGAATATTTTCTTTTATACACTTATGCTTCTTTAGCTTGTATGAAAAGGTCGTAAGCTTTGTGCACAGAACGGTTCGCTCTCAGGTTTTCCGTTTGCCAATACAAAGCAATTTTGAGATTTCACGCTAGCCGAATACTACAAATCTATATAAAGCACAATATAAACTTTGAAATTATTTTCGTTGAGTGCACACAATCCTGAGCTAAATGTATGCTGTCCAACAATAGTTTTAATCTAATTTACGGAATACTATACAATTTACAGTAAGGGTACGCGAAATACCGCTAGAACGAGGCGTGGAACGACTTGTTTCCCTTCTCCATTTATCCTGGGGTATTCGCTACCTGCCAATTCTCGGAACCTGCCGGTTGAGTTCAGCTGCCTCCCTGCGCTAATGAGCTCAGCTGTCAGAGGGTAGCTGTTTCCAACTCTTTCGAAACCATTACTTAAGTTCCGGGCGTTATGAGGCCCGATCTCGGTTTGTCCGTCCGTCAACACGTAACAATTCTTCGAGATCACTCTGGCAACCGAATAAGGCCCGGAATATAGCAGAAAAAACTTCGATATCACCTTCCGCTGTGCGTCGGAAGGAGTTATTGTTCTCAGCAAAACCTGCTGGCCAACCTCGAACGTCTGCGTTTTGGATTGATCATGCTTGAGCTGCCGCCTAGTCGCCTTCTCCATCAGAAATTCGTACGCCCTATTTAGGTCATTTTCCAAGTTTTTGGGAGGTTGGTCCTTCGGGAAACGTACTACTTTCTCTGCCAACATAGCGGCCTGAGCTCCGAACTGCAAATCAATGGGGCGATATAACGTCGCGCAGTTCACAGTGTAGTTAAAATAGTTTTCTATTGTAGGAATATGCTTTACCCATGAAGCGTGATTGTCCCCAATTAGTGTTCGCATATATA
This sequence comes from Vandiemenella viatica, assembly GCA_031002005.1. Classification (NCBI taxonomy): domain Eukaryota; kingdom Metazoa; phylum Arthropoda; class Insecta; order Orthoptera; family Morabidae; genus Vandiemenella; species Vandiemenella viatica. The sequence continues at coordinate 7,385 of JARYHS010011202.1, read as the reverse complement.
CACTCAGTTGACGCATAAATCTCTCGCTGTTGTTACCCTGAGGACATCGTATAGAAGAATAAATGACTTTTATTCCCCTGTCTTCAAAAGCCTTCCTCCATTTGGGGCTGTAAAAGACGCTACCATGATCTGACAACACGGCTTTCATTGGTCCGCAATGGGGTATGTATCGCTCGAACATTATTTTCAGCGATCCTCTCGTGCTGAGCTTTGCAACAGGATACAATTTAACATATTTTGTAAACGCATCTAGCACGAGGAACACATGTCGGAATCCATATCTTCCGGCCGGGATCGGGCCGAAGTGGTCGACACAAGTTAACTCGTTTGGCCCCTTCGGTACCATTGGCGCGTATGGTCCTGCCGTCCTCATGTTAGGGTGTTTTGCCTTCTGGCAAATTTCACACGTGCGCGTACATTTCCCGACGCTCTTCCGGAGTGCCTTGGCGAAATATTCCGCGCGGATCGTGTGGTACAACCGCTCTGTCCCCGGGTGTCCGCACTGAATGTGGTATGTACTCGCGATCGAGGAATTCAGCAACTCTGGAAGCCATATCTTCCAACGGCTGTTAGCGTCCTCCCTTCGGAAGCAAACATTTCCTTCCATTGTACACAGCATTGCTATGTTGCGGATGTGTACATCGTCCGCGTATTCTCCTCGTCGCAAGTACGCACGAACCCGTTTTATGTCGGCCTGCCGCTCTTGAGCCGATATAAGTTTTTCCTTCAATTCCGCCGAGGTCGTGCCATCGGCAAGGGTTATGGCAGAGACTAGCACCTCGTTTGCCCGGAGGCGTCTTTGTTCCTCGGAAGGGTGGTCTCTAGCGTTGCGACTTAAATAATCCGCCATCACGTTTTCCGACCCTTTACAATACTCGATGTGTATATTAAATTGCTGCAGGAACATCGCCCAGCGAGCAATCCGGTTGTTCGTAAACGTGGCGCTTCTGAGAAAAGTGAGAGCTTGATGGTCAGTTCTTAAGTAGGTTTCACTACCCCATAGATATTGTTTAAATTTTTGTACTGCATAAAATATTCCAAGCATCTCAAGTTCGCAGATAAAATATCGTCCCTCTGCCGGCCTTAGTGTTCGACTTGCCGTTGCAACAATTTTCATGTTACCATCCTCCCCTTTTTGGTGAAGACAGGCGCCAATTCCAAGATAACTGGCGTCGGTGTACAAATAAAATGGTTGTTGAAAATCCACATGGGCCAGGCAAATTTGTTCCGCAAAGATTTGCTTAATCCTCAGGAATGCGGCCTGTTGTGGCTCCCGCCATTCCCATTTCCGTCCCCCTTTTAAGAGGCTATATAGGGGATTTATTTATTTATTTATTTATTTTTTTTTATTATTATTATTTAGCACACATTTTTTACAGCCTAGTATCTAGAAACTAAAATAGGCCTTAATTTAACACAACAGTTTTACATTTGATATTTCAACAGATAATTTCACAATGAATTATTTCAGTTTTTGTTATGTATGGCTTTGGCAATATCTGTACAGTCTTTTCTTGTTGGCACGATACATACAATTGTTTCGCTGTTAAGGGGATGCAGGATTTGCGCAAAGTTTGGCACATTCCCTTTGTAATACGCGCACACTCCTAAGAAACTCCTGAGCTCCTTTAATTTGGTAGGCGGCGCCATTTCTTCGATTTCCCGTATCTTGTTCGGGGAAGGCGATATCCCTTCGGGAGTAATTCTGAATCCCAAATATTCGACTTCGTGAGCGCATAAAGTGGCCTTGTCCGGCCGTAGAGTGAGCCCGCTCTTTGCCACTACTTTCAGTAACGTATCCAAATGCGTCAAGTGTTGTTGAAACGTTTCGGACGCGATGAGAAGGTCATCGACATACACCGAGCAGAACTCTTTAACCTCGGGCGGTAACACGTAATTCATGGCCCTAATAAAAGCGGAAGCGGCGTCCTTTATCCCGAATGGCAACCTTTTAAAACACATCTGCCTTCCTTGGAAGACAAACGCAGTATATGGCTGGCACTCTTCATCTAGTACCACCTGATTGAAACCTGACGTTACGTCTAGAGTGGTCAGCCAGGGCTTCCCGTGGAACCGCGTCATGAGGTCCTGAATTCGTTCCGTTCTTTCCCCGTCCGCCTCTATCCTTTGGTTAAGTAGTCTGGCGTCGAGACAAGGTCGAACAGATCCGTCCTTCTTAACAACAAAAGTGACCGGGTTGAGGTGCATGGAAGGACGTGGGGTAATGATCCCATTCCGCTCCATTTCCGCAACAGCTACCTGGGCTGCCTGCCGCAACTTGTGTGGGATACTATACGTGCGTCCTTTCAGCGGCGCTTTGTCCTTGACCCGGAACTTGTGCACATAATTGCGTATCTCCCCAGGACGGTACGAAAACGCCTGCAAGTTCTCTTCCAAGACTTTACACAGCTCACGCTTTTGTGCTACTGCCAAATTAATTTTTTCTTGGACCTTAGCGGTCAAATTCTCAAGAATGAGGCTTCGTTCGTCAGCTAAAGCGCTTATGGCTGCTCCTTCCCCGTGAATACGCTCGCTATTTTGTTCCGCGGGATCTTGCACTCTATCGGAAATCTTTATTTCCAGATTTTTGCGAGTGAGCCTCGCTTTTCCAGTGCAATACCTCTGGCACCAAATGCTTGATGGTTCCTTCCGCCCAATCCAGAATTACCCGACGTTTTTCAAGTTGGTCGCAACCAATAATCACGTCTTGGGTCAATCCGGTGATAACCAGCATTGAAAGCGATAATTCGCTGTTGGCGATTTTCATCGGGATGAACACCTGCGAGCTGACGATCTTTTCTCTTTTCCCGAGGGCAGGCACCACCGTAACTTGAGTGGTCGGGATTACTTTCAACCGCGGATTTTTGCTCTTCAATTGTAACATAAATTTTTGTGAGATTGCGGAGACAGAAGATCCGGAGTCGACTAACACGTTAGCCTTTATTCCGTATGCTATGATCGATATTTGGGGACACTTGGTGCATCTGTTCATTTCGCCTTGGGAATCCATATTAGCGTCGTCTTCGCTATTTTCCGGCCCCTCACCACGCCAGTAGGCTAAGTTGTTTATCTTGATGCATTCCACCATTCTAGTGTCCCCCGGAAGGCCTCATTGCGGCGCATCGTTTCCGGGTGCGGCCGTCCTATCGCACATATTCTTTTCTTCCTTTTGCTGGCCTTGGACTTTGGAATCCTCGTATTCTACGGCAACTGCATTAATTGTAGCCCGTTCCTTGCCAAAATTCTTGCCACTTCCGCGGTCATTCCCGTTCTTCCAAAATGAATTTCCCGGCTTTCCATTTGTATCGCCGTTATTACGACGTGGTTCACCATCGGCATCGGGCTGTCGCTTGTTATAAAAATTTCCTCTTTGGGAATTTTTATGCGAGCGTCCTTTCCCGTTAGTTTCGTGTGGCCTCATCTCTACTTGCGGTTCCAAGCTATCATTGTCGGTTTCCCGCCGCTCAAAGTTACATGCTTGCCGCCCTATCCGATCTAAATTCCTTAACGTGTCCAGCAACTCTGGCACAGTACGTATAAGAACTGGATTTATTAGGGATTGGACTTGTGAACCGAAATGTGCCGTGGCCATTTCCACAAACTCCCCGTCCGACATCCGAACATCGAACTGCCTAGTGAGGACTAGCAATTTATTCACATATCTCTCCATAGATGAATTTTGCTTCGGAACATATCTGCCCTGATACAATTTTATTCTCGCTTGGTTTTGGATCTTGCTAGACCAGAATGTTTCAAGAAACACTTTCCGAAACTCGTCGTATGACATTTCCGGTTCGCAAGTTATTTGAAACCAAAGACGGTCGGCTTCTGATAATGACTGCTCAACCAGGATCAGCTTCATCGCTTCGGGAACCCCTTTTATATGAAAGTACCTCTCCATTTCAGCGAGGTATGCTTTCGGATTAATGTCTTTACGGGATCCGAAATATGGGAGCTTTAATTCAATATGGGCAGCTGCGTAATACATGCCACTACCTTGAATTTGAACATTTCCGGCATTAGAACTACTTAGTTCTTTCATTCTAGTTTCTAGCCGTAAGAGCTTAGAACTAGTGGCTTCCGACAGTTCGTCCTGTGACAATTTTAATTCGTTTTGTGCCGTCTTAACGAGTTCGACCGAACTTGCTACGGCAGTCACCTCCGAGTCAAGTTTTCGGATGTTTTGTTCAGTAAGGTCTTTGACCTTGTGAACAAATTCCGAAATTTGTCCTAGGTTTTGGCCGTTCTCGTTTCGCATCTGTTCAATGGACAGGTCGGTGGCGTCAAGTCTTTTAGTCAACTGTTGATTACCCGATTGCAAAGAAGCACAGGTAGTTTTTAATTCTTCTGTGTCCCTTTCCAGCTTAGAAACAATTTTAGTTACCTCCGATTTAAATTCGGACATTTCCTTTGTGACCTCAGAACGGAAGGTGGATAATTTTTCGTCCAAGTTTGTTAATATCGCAGCTTGCGAATTAAAACTCTGCTTAAGCAAATCCGAATTCCTCTTATTTTCCTCTTTTTGTGAATCAAAACGCTTGTTTAATTCCTCCTTTTGTGAATCAAAACGCTTGTTTAATTCCTGTCTATGTGAATCAAATTGCTGCCTTTGTGAATCAAATTGCTGCCCTATTGCAGTCATCAACATGTTAAGCATTTGCTGTTGGGTCTGTTCTGAATGTGTGAGCGTATTCTGTGTCATTTCACCGACAGGAGACGGAAAATTTTCCATATCTTCCTGTGGCGACAAAGTAGACTGCGAACTATATGAGTGGGTCGGAACTTCAGAACTTACGTTCCCCTCCCCAGCAGCCAATATTTCGCTTTGTTCCGTTAACTGAACCTGATCGTTCATGATTTCGGGAGATTTTTGCCTATCAGACTGATCTTCCATATCGAAATCTTTTATCGTACGAGATCGTAGCTTCATATGAACACAACGAATGAATTTACACCGCAATTGTGCAATGACGAAATCTAGACTCACAACAACAAGAATACCGCGAATTTCAATACACACAAATACATATACCCCTCCAAAATACAACAAGAGAAAAGCAACGATGAATCATGCAACACAACACCATGAAAGCAGACTTACTCTCAAACACATGGGCAAAACATGCGTGTCTTTAATTTTCTTAGAAGCTACCATGCATTAAGAAATCAACACTGGCGTTACTCATTTAAAAATTTTGAACTGATCACAAAATTGTTACAATACAAAGTGTATTGCATTTCAATTGAAATACACAAATGAACTTCCTTTTAATGCGTTGAAACAAAATAAATTTTTATGCATTGAAACAAAATAAATTTTATGCATTAAAATATAAGTGAAACATCAAAATAAAATCTGGTATGAATATCTATTGACTACAAGAATGATAAAACAGCCAAAAACCATGTGCAACATTCCATGAAACTTTCCGAATTTGGGCTCAAACTTATAATTTGAATTAGTGCCACCAATTCGCAGACATTAAGAAGTAATGTCTCATCTGGCACCAGCGTTGGGCGACATTATGTGGTGGGTGCCTTGGTGGGCAAACTACGTTACAATTATCTTTCATACCTTTATGATTAATAATTGTGGATTTTAATCTTAATTTATTTATGAAGGAGTGAATTTATTAATTTTGCAAGAATCTCGACGTTAGTTGGAATTTAGGAAAAATTGTCACAATATGACATTTATTTTCTTATCACTGGCGATTACAAGTCTGAGCGAATTTACCGTTAACATTAACACAAATTGGCAAAATCATAAAAGCAACGCTCAGAGTTACAATTAGCCGTCATGGGCAAGCAAACAATTATATATTTACTTTTAAATATCTCAGAATCAAAATGCAAGAAATAATGACAACTGGAAACAATGAAAAATACAAGTTATGACTACCTCAGACAAAGGCATCATAATACTGTGACTTTACAGTTAAAAAGAAAATCATGGGCGCCAGAATGAACAATATATCATTCGAAAATAACTAGTTCTGGCAAATTATGCCGCTAGCTCAGGGGTTTTTACAATTACAAAGTGAGAACATGGACCTATCCTCTCAAAGTCGCTTACGGGTTCTGTTTCACGGAATGCACAATCACATGGCTTGGTCGTAATTAATTACCATTGTAGTTCTGCGTCTGATGTCTGTGATGAGTGTAGCGGACCCACGATATGTGAGATTATCTCACAAGTCGGCTATAGGCATCTCTGGTCTGGCAATGCGCATCATCGCATTACCGGCTGTGTTGCGGTGATACGCTCGCTCCAGCAAGGCAAGCTGCAGTTAGCGAAAGAAGTCAACTTTCCAAGTCAACCTCAGACTGGTGCGATCGAAGTTAGAATGTCCAGCTCCTCGCTCTTCGGTCCACGAGGAAACTTTTCGCTCCGCCCATTTGTAGTCTCGAAGCTCACATACAACAGAAATTCCCAGGATTTTGAGTTATACGCTCATTTTGATTGGATCTTCAGGTCGGCACCTAATGTCACGTGATATCCCCGATGTGTGATTTGGCCATCGTATCGAACAGAGGTCGGACATATTCGGCTAAGTTCGGGGACGACTCTGGCATTTCCCGCCCGGTGAGTAACCTTGTTGACCGCCTATCCCTAGGGAGCAGAGTGTGTGGTCTGGCAAATCCCAAATCCGCGACTTCTTGTCGCCAAGGTTTGGAAACACCAAGATTAGCTTCAAGCCTACATAGCTCAATAACTCTTTAATATTCGCTTTGCTACGATACACTGTATAAGTTCACCATTTCATTACAGTCCTCACTTGGAATCTTGCGTACTTTATAAAATTACAACAAAAATCTATTCACGTGGTCGCCCAAGATTTATGTAAATTACTCTTATATTATTACATATATAATAAAAATGCACCTTGTAACGTGGCGACAGCGCGGCTCGTTACAGGTGAAACATTTAAGGTGAAATTTTGTGTTGGAAGTGTAGTCTATGAGTTCGAAAAAATCTGAAAAAACTAGACAAATTAATTGAGAAGCGTTGAGAGAAAGAAGAATAATTACTGAAGCGTTTCAAATAGGGGAAAATTGTCTCCAGTATTACTATCTGCATCTGATTAGAGCTAATATTCTTGGTTTGGACGGCAAGGTTGAAGTGCTGAGAAATTCATCATTACCGGAAACGTCCATAACGCAGTCTTTATATAAAGTTTAAATTAATGAATGTATTTTTCGGTATTAAGTGGAATAGTGAGCATTAAACAGATGTTTAGCCACGCCTAAAAAGAAATATTTTTTGATTTATCGAAAAATGAATAGCAGTTAAATAACATTTGGCGAGGATAGCAGGAAAAAAAAATCGCAGAAGCTTCTCGTTATTTCACAACAGTTTTCCACTAACTAGGAAGAAAAAAAAT